>CAUYRH010105954.1:0-12690 GCA_963574655.1 Perodicticus potto | reverse complement strand
CCGACACCCACCCGCTCACCCCTCGACCTCCCCTTCTCGCACCCCTCTTTCCCCCCCCCCCGCGCGAGCCCACGCCCCTCCCTTCCTACCTCCCTCCCTCCTTCCTTCCTCCCTCCCTTACTTCCTTCTTCCTTTCCTTCTCTCCTCCCTCCCTCTCTTCTTTCCCTTCTTCCTTCCTACCCTTCTCCCTCCCTCCCTTCCTTCCTTCTCCTTCTCTCCACTGAACACTGATTGGCTGACTCCAGTGGATATCAGAGCCCCAACCTTGGTACTTGCCTATCCCCAGTGATGGTGACCCCAGGGTTTCTTAGGAAGAGCGAGGCCCCACAGCAGTAGTTTAAGTCCCTGATCAGAGCTGGCCTAGTTGACTTCAGCTCCCTCCATGCCCCAAGTGGGAGAGGCCAAAAGGGCTGGTGGGTGGTGACACCCCATGTGTCCCCAGACGCTGCAGGAGATCTTCCAGGCGGAGAACACCATCATGCTGCTGGAAAGGTCCATCATGGCCAAGGAGTGCCCGCTGAAGGTGGCGCAGACCCGGCTGGAATGCCGGACCCGGCGCCCCAACGTGGAGCTGTGCAGGGACATCCCACAGTTCAAGTGAGAGAAAGGGGTGGGACAGTGGGGTGGAAAAGCCTGGGACATCCAGGAAGGGGAAGGGTGGGTCTCAGAAATGGGCCCTCCCTCATGACATCTAGTCCCACAACTCAACAGAGTGCTGGGTTGGGGGGGGTCCTGAGGTCCAGCCCAGACTGTCCCCCCATAGTCCCCCATCACTGGAAGGCCTACCCCATGCATGCGGTCTTCTGCTGCTCTAAACTGAGGATGATTCTGGAGTTCTGTGCTCTGGAGACCTTCCTGCTTCCCTTGACAGTGAAGGGCATTTGGGCCTCCCAGGGCCCCGGCTGTTAACGGCTCTGTCTTCAGGCTCCTGTGGGAGGGGCGCCAAGCTGCGCTACCCTCACTCCCCAACTTCCTCTTTGCAAGCTTCTTGCCTGTGATCCCTTGGGATGGACTAACCAGTGCCACGCTGGGTGGGTCGTGTGTGTCCTGCTGAGCTAAGACGGCTTCATCTGTCACAAAGAACTTCTCATCGGAGAGGGGGTGAAAAGCTGACTGAGAAAGGGGGTCTGTGGGCACGGGGGAGGTGTGGAGGGGGATGGTGCCAGGTCAAGAAGCAGAAGGTCATCAGACACGGGGTAATCTCCCATGCACGTGCTGTGTGACCACTGTTCCCTCTGTGCTAGGGGCTCTGTACAGTTGCCCACTGCTGTGGAACAATCACCCGAGACTTAGGGCTGGAATGAACCACGTCTGTTACCTCCGTCTCCGTGAGTTAGGAATTGGGGAGCTTCCTTGCTGGGTTCTGTGTGTCAGGAGCTTTCACAGGCTGTGTGTGATCAAGGTGACAGCAGGGCTGTGTCTTGTCTCAAGTCTGGACTGGGGGAAGACCCACCTCCAAGCTCCCTCACGTGACTGTCAGCAGAACTCAGTTCCTCGCTGGCTCCGGGTCAGTGTCCACCCTCAGTTCTTTGCCATGCTGGTCTCTCCAGCCTGGGAGCAAGCCAGAAAGACAAGGACAGCACCAGGAGGAAGTGAGGTGACCGTCCATCGCCTTTCCTGTGCGCTCTTAGGTCCAGCCCACATTCAAGGGTGGGCTCCCCCTGAGGGTCATCCTCCAGCTTCCTCGCACAGGCACCCACGGCCATGCGGGTGGAGTGGGAAGAGCTTGAGTTCAGCCCCCCTCTCTGCAGCTCATTCACTCTATAAACCTGATTGTACATGAATTATGCCAAGCGCTGTGTATACTTGGCTCACTGGCAGTACTTCTCTTTCAACAAGATACTGATTTGACACCCTGCCCCACTGCCCTGAAAAGAAATGCAAAGGACCATCTTCTACATTCCCTGGACACTTTATTTCCACCCTGGCCTACAGCAAGGGACATTCCCCTGACGTGTAATGGTAATCCTTTAAGCTGCTTTTAAGTTCTGTTCCCTTTAGCCCTAATCCTAGGGGAGTTGAAGAGTCAGTTACCTCTATTATTGTAGCATGGGAAGAAAAATTGAAGACCAGAGAGGTTGAGAGAGCCATCCAAGTGACACAGCTCTAAGCCAGGGCTTGACTGGGCAGGAAGTGCAGGTCCAGGGATGGACCCCAATCCCTCCATCCTAAAGTGGAAACTCCACATGTACAAGTGCAGAGAGGTTGAGAAGAGAGCTGTGCATGGGGAGAAGGAGGTAGATATTTAAGAGCACATGCTCTTGAATGACGGTGTTTGAGCAGTGTCTGGGGGCTGCCAGCAATCCTCGGAGTTTCTTGGGTTGTGGCTTCATCACTCCCACGTCTGTCTCCATCTCCACATGGCTTCTTGACCCAAGTTGGGTCTCTGTGTCTCAAATCTCCCTCTCCTCTCTCTTATATGGAGATCAGACACTGGATTTAGGGCCTGTCCTAAAGCCAGGATGATCTCATCTGGAGATTCTTAACTACACCTGCAAAGACTCTATTTCTAAATGACATCACAGTCACAGGCACTGGGAGTTTGGTCTTGAGCATATGGTTTTAGGGGGCAGTAACCAACCCAGTCCACCTAGATATGGTGGTAACCTCCTAACCTCTCTCCCCTCTCCCCTCCTGCCTCCTCCCAGTCAGCAGCAGTTGTCCCAGGGCTCCAATTTGCACACCAACTTCCCACTGCACCAAGAGCAGAATCCAAGCCCCTTAGATTCTTTCTTTAGAAAGGTACTTGTGTCCAATTCAGCGGCCACAAGCAGCTATTTCATTTAAACTTAAATCATCTAAAGCTAAATTAAATTTTGAACTAAAGTAATTCACTTAAAAATTCTGTTTGTCGATTGCATAGCTACATTTCAAGTGCTGGTCAGCCCTCTGCGGCCAGCGGGGACTATACTGGGCGGTGCAGATGGAGCTGGTTTTGTCATCATGGAAACTTCTGTTGGACACATTCCCTCCCAGTCTTCCCCCGGCCAGCTCGTTGGTCTAACATACCGAGGATGGGTCACAGTGTCTTCCTACGCTCTGTCTCAATATCCTGTCTATCTCTTCTGTGCCTGTCACCCTCGGCAGCCTGGTACACAGCCTGTCTACCTGTTCTGCCTGTTTTCCCCTCAGGGGGCTCAGCCTTGTCTGTCCTGCTCCCCGGGGGTCTCCCAGCACCAGGCACAGTTTCCAGTGCACAGAGGGTGCGTCTCTGCTGAACGGCTGACTAACCCGTGCCTTCTCGTCTGCCCTCACCGCAGGCTGGTGAATGAAGTCTTCACCATCGACGACACCCTCCAGACACTCAAGCTGAGGCTGCGGGAGACTCAGGACACGCTGCAGCTGCTGGTAATGACCAAGTCCCGGCTGGAGCACGAGCTGGCCATCAAGGCCAACACGCTGTGCATCGATAAGGAGAGGTGCATGGGCATACGTAAGACCTTCCCCTGCACCCCGCGCCTGGTGGGCTACAGCTGAGCGGCGCCGCTGGACTTTGGGGCCTTGTTCCATGTGGGTTTCTTGCCTGGCATAAAATATGAAAAGGCAAAAAAAAAAAAAAAAATGAAATAAAAGAAAGTGTCACATTCTCCCTTTCCTCCTATCACAAGATAAATATATATATGTGTGTATATATATATTTAGAGCCAAAATAAATGTGCCCAAACCAAAGATCCTGGAGCTCATTCCTTCTGCAGAACTGGCAGGGCCTGGGAAGAGACAGACTGCGATCCCTCAGGGATGGAGTGTGTTTGTCTCAGTCTCTTTTATCTATTTATTTATTTAGACAGAGTGTCACTCTGTCACCCTCAGTACAGTGCCATGGCATCATAGCTCACAGCAACCTCAAATTCTTGGGCTCAATTGATCCTCCTGCCTCAGCCTCCCAAGTAGCTGGGACTACAGGTGCCCACCACAACGCCCACCTAATTTTTCTATTTTTAGTAGAGATGCGGTCTGGATCTTGCTCAGGCTGTTCTCGAACTCCTGAGCTCAAGCAATCCACCCACCTCAGCCTCTCAAAGAACTGGGATTACAGGTGTGAGCCACCATGCCCAGCCTCGGAATCCACAAGCTCAGCTCTGTCACTCAGGAGCTGTGGAGCCCTGACAAATTTCTACCCTACTGTCCTCATCTATGAAGTGAGGTCAGTCAAAGGTATGGTATTGTCAGCAGCGTGGGGCAGGGCGCGAAAGTAGGACTTGGAGGCAGAAGTTCTGGGTTTGTTTCTCAGCTTTGATGGATAGAGAATTGCTAGGGGAGGAAAAGGAGGCAAAAATCAATTAAGTGGGTGCAGCAGGAGGCTGGTAAGAGTTAAGGGAAAGCTCTATGAAAAAGGGACATTGCCTCAAAAAGTTAAACATAAGACTATTCTACAGCCCAACAATTCCACTCCTAGGTATATTATGAACAGAAATAAAAAGAGGAACTCAAACAAATAAGTGCACATGAATGGTCAGAGCAGCAATATTCACAATAGTCAAATGATGGAGGCATCCCAAACGCCCACCGATGGATGAATGGGAAAACAAAATGTGATCGATCCATACAGTGGAATATTATTCCGCCACAAAACGGAAGGAAGGAATGATACACGCTACAACATGGATGAACCTTAAAAACAGTAAGCTGAAGGAAAGAAGCCAGACGCAAAAGGCCATGCTGTGTATAACTTCATTTGTGTGATGTGGCCAGAACAGGTGCATTGGTACAAATAGTAGACATGCTTGTCAGGGAAAGGGGAAGAGGAGTGTGTGCTTAGTGGGTTTGGGGTTTTATTGTGGAGTGATGAAAGTGTTTTGGAACTAGATAGAGTTGGTTGCATAACATGGGGATATGCTAAATGCCACAGAATTGTTCACTGTAAATAGTTTTATGTTATGTGATAGTCACATCCATTAAACAAAAGAAAAGTAATACTGGATCTGAGTCTTAAAAGGTGAGGAGGTTGAAGCGGTGGGGGAGGGGAAGTTTCTGGGTGGGACAAACAGTGTGCAGAAGGGCGCTATGGTCTTGGGTGGAGAAGCCCTCAGAGAGGCTTGGGAATAATCTAGAAGGGTCAGCGGGGGCCCAGATGATGAAAGACAAATAGTTTTAGATTTTTTTCCTGAGGTTAGTTTCCTTTTTTTTAACATAGCAAACCATCAGAAGTTATGTCCAGTAGTAAAGAGAGCAGCCATGTAAGTTATAGCACAATCCAGTCATAGAATATAAAGGAGCTACAAAAAGGACACTAAAATGCCAGAAAGCCAAATAAGGCTAATTGCACAGGGAACAAAATTTGCATTATCATCTGTTCTCTGTTATGTCACAAGTGCTCAGGAAACGGCACTTGTCTTGCTTCTTGGCATAGTTGTTTTGGGATTCATCCATGCTATTATGTCATTCATGGAACGTGGGGCCCTGGCCATGAGCCTTGAGCCCCACGTGATCCCCCACTCCCTCCACAGCCTCAGCTTCTGCACAGTTCCTCATGGACTAGACATCAGCTGTGCTGTCTTTCTGCCTTTAATGCACCCAATTTACTCCTGCCCCAGGGCCTTTCCACATGCTGTCCTTGCTCCCTGGAATGCTTTTCATGGGGAAGGCTCCAGCATTCTCAGCTCAGATACCACCTTCTCAAAGAAGCCTCTCTGACCACTCCACTACCTAGCATGTATCACCTGCCACCTGTGACTTGCCTATTACTTTTTTTTTTTTTTATAAGAGACAGATTCTCACTCCATCACACAGGCTGGAGTGCAGTGGTTTTATCATAGCTCACTGCAACCTTGAACTCTTGGGCTCATTCTCCTAACTCTGCCTTCCTAATAGCAAGGACTATAGGCGCATGCCACTATGCCCACCTAATTTTTATTTATTTTTTTGGGGGGAAGGGGTCTTGCTATGTTGTCCAGGATAGTCTCAGACTCCTGGCCTCAAGTGATCCTCCCACCTTGGCCTCCCAAAGTTCTGGGATTACAGGTGTGAGCCACCACACCCAGTCCTCTTACTTTATTTTACGTTCTTCACCACACTTATCACTACCTGAAATCATATTTGTGCATTTACTGTGTGCCTCTTCACTAGTGTATGAACTCCTCAAGGGCAGGAACTTTGTTCACATCTAGAAATGGATCTGTATTAAACTGGCACTTAAATAAATGCAGGGATGAATGAAACAATAAACAACCCATAAAGACCTATTTCTGTCATGATGCTTTGGTGTACATTAAAAATTCTGGAACAAACAAGATAAAGATGAAATTATCCATCAGCTACGGGGCTTGTAGAAAACTCAAGACATGGGGTTAAGATCCCCAGGCTTAAGCCACACTGACCAGCACACTTTTTGTTTGTTTGTTTGTTTGTTTGTTTTTTGAGACAGTTTCACTATGTCGCCCTTGGTGGACTGCTGTGATGTCACAGCTCACAGCAACCTCAAACTCTTGGGCTTAAGCGATTCTCTTGCCTCAGCCTCCCAAGTAGCTGTGATTACAGGTGCCCACCACAGTGCCGGCCATTTTTTTGTTGTAGTTGTCATTGTTGTTTAGCTGACCAGCGCTGGATTCGAACCCAGCAGCCTGCGTGTATGTGGCCGGCACCCTACCCACTGAGATACGGGCACCGCCAAGACCAGCACACTTTGGAGAGGCAGGAACTAGAGACCAGAGCCCTCACTGGGCTTGGATCTAGTTCCCCGGCCTTAGCCATGTCCACAACTTGCTGCCTTAACCTCCAAGGGCCCAGCTTCATTCCACTGAGGCGACCCCAGAAATGAGACCCTCGATCCACCGGCATGCCTTCCCCTGGGCTCCCTCCTCTGCCTCCACCTCCATACTCTCCCCCTTGGGGCTCATTTCCTACATTAGGGCTGCAGCTGACCATTTGGGGAACATGGACTTCAACACTCATAGTTTTCAGATGCTTCACCACCCTCACACGTTAATGGGCTATGCAGTTGCAGTCCCCTCTTGCTTAATATGACTTTTCCATAGGCGACCTCACACCTTTCTCTCCTTTTTTTTTTTTTGCAATTTTTTTTGGCTGGGGCTGGGTTTGAACCTGCCACCTCCGGCGTATGGGGCCAGTGCCCTTCCCCTTTGAGCACAGGTGCTGCCCACCTTTCTCTCCTTTAATCCCACTTATCCCTGACTGACTCCCAGACTTTTTCTAACTTCTAACTCCAGCCTCCAGGACCTCCGTCCTGATAACATCTCCAGCTTCACC
The DNA here is from genome assembly GCA_963574655.1 of Perodicticus potto. NCBI lineage: Eukaryota > Metazoa > Chordata > Mammalia > Primates > Lorisidae > Perodicticus > Perodicticus potto. Next base: position 5,484 of record CAUYRH010105954.1, on the reverse strand, counting down.
TGCTCAGCTTCAGGCTCCACCCATTCCTCCCTAAGGAAAAGCCCATCTAGTCACAGGCCCAACCTTGGAGTAATCCTGGGATCTTCTCTTTCTCTCACACCCCACATTTAATCCATCAGCAAGTCCCATCAGCCCTACCTTCCTAACCTTTCCTGAATGTGACCACTGCTCCTCCTCCTCTACGACCATCCTAGACAATCAACCATCAACTCCCACCTGGGCAACAGGTACTGTGTAGGTGGTGGAGACACGGGCCCTCAGGGTGGCTCCCAGGATGCTTACAAGGCTACAAGGAGACAAAGGCCCAAACACCAGGTGCAACTAACATTTGGTTAGGCAGATGGGGTCAATAATCTTTCAGGAAAGATCAACTCAGAAGTCAAACACTGGAGCTGGGAAGGTTCCCAAATGTCCATGAGTCTCAGTCTCCTTGTTTGTTTAATGGTGCCCCCATGAGAAGGTCTTCAAGGGAGCCTCGGGAGGATGAGGAGAGTTCAACACCAAGACACGGGTAGAAAAAATAATATATCTCAAATAATTCTTAAGCTATTATTTGAATGTTTGTGAATGTAACTGTGTTCAACCAGCATGCTATTATTTGGTACTGGCCTTCTGCCATTATAGATTTTCCTCGATAGATCCTGCAAATATGAAGAAGGGGACCTCCTAATCTCATGTGGAGAGAGGATCCTCCTCATATGCCAATATTTAAAAGAGGTGCCAGGATAATGCCACGGTTAAGAGCAGGACTTTCAAACTGGACCTCAGTTCTAATTTGGGCTCCACTAGTTCTCTAGCTTGGGAGAGCCATTAGCCATTCTGAATTTCAGTTCATCCATCAAAGGAGGCCAGCAATACCCCATTGTAGGGTAGTTGTTAGGGCTAATTACAACTCTGTACCTAAAGAGGGATTCAGTAATATTCAAGAATGCTAGCTCACATTCATTGAGGACTTGCTCTGTGCTAGGCAATTTAAAAAGTACCATCTCATTGTACTCATCATTCAGTCCCGGGACACGGACATGGATATCAAGGCACAGAGAGGTTAAGGAGCTTGCCCATAGTCACACAGTATATCAATGACTGAGACAGGATTTAAGTCAATTTATGTGAATTCAGGGTCTGAGCTGCTGACCAAAACTTCCCAAATAAGGGGAAAGCTATTTCTTAGGGTGGCCCCACAGTCCAAAAGGGAGCTGGCAAGGCCACTAGCAAAGGTCAGCCCCTAAAGGGTATCTGAAGAAACAGGACCCCACAGCCTTGGTCATGGAGCAGCTGACTTGGAACATTCTCCATTCTCCGGAGGAGCTAGTGATGATAATAACTGGAGATAACAACTTAAATACATTACTCTATCTTGGACCCCACCCCCCAGGATGTGAAGTGGTGTCCATCCCCTCTTTACAGATGAGGAAATGGAGGCATGGAGAAGCTAGGTTACTTATACATAGTGACACAGCCAGGATGAGCTGGCAGCGCTGGCCCTCACTCAGTGCCCACGCACACACCACCCAGGTGGCGCCTCACTGGCGCCCCCGGTGCCCCAGCTTCCACTCCCAGCTAGCGTCAGCAACAAGGCACTGGGAGGGGGGGGCGGCTGCATTTTTTTGCCTTGCCCAGAAATGTCAGTGCGTCACGCTCACACAAAGTCCTGGCTGTTTGCTCCCGAGATTCCCAAGGCTCTCTGGACAAGTGTCCTCGCACACAGCACACAGGCTGGAGGGTGGGGGGAGGGACAGGAACAGGAGGCAGGTTCAAAGCATACAATTAAAATTCCTAAGGGGCGATATGGAGTCCTTCTATTCCTCCCTTGGAAACATACAGAACATTCTTGGTCTCGAGATGAGATTGGGGGCTGGGCTTGAAGCCTTATGCTGCACCTTTTCTGGTCCCATGTGACCCCAGACGTGCTCCAGGGTGGAATTTTCTGTGTCCCTGAGACAGCGCCCCCCCCCTCCCCACCCAACAGGAGACAGCCTCCCCCTCCCCACCCAACAGTGCAGCTTGGGATTCCTGGCGCTCCTCAGGAGGGAGGCACGGCTTCGGGCACCACAGGCAGCCCAGGAGTATTGGAGCAGGGGCCATCTGAGGGGTAGTGGCCTGGCCCCTGCCATGCCACATGCCTGGCGGGTTGGGGCCTGACGGGGGTGTGTATGTGTGTGTCCTGAGAGGGGGTGTCTGCAGCCACACTCATCCCAGACTGTTGGTGTCTCCAACGATGAGGGAGAGAACCGGCCTTGATGAGGAGGAGGTGTTCCTCCTTTCCCATAAGGGCTTGTCCGTATCTAGAAGCAAGACACCGGGTTCTCAGTGTCAGAGCTGTTGGCTCTCAGTTCACCTCTCTCCTACGGGTCTGGGGGAAGGAGGACGGAACAGTTGCTTCATAGCCATCCTCTCCTGTGAGTGATGAAGAGGTTTTGGAACTAGCTAGACCGTATAGTCCACAGCATTGGGAATTCCTTGAGAATACCCCTGAATGGTATACTTTAAAATGGTTGATTTTATGTTATTTGAATTTCACCTCAATTTTAAAAAAGAGAGAGAGACCTGGCACGATGCCTCACACCTGTAATACCAGCACTTTGGGAGGCTGAGGTAAGAGGATGCTTGAGCCCAGGAATTTGATTTTTTTTTTTTTTTTTTTGAGACAGAGTCTCACTTTGTCTCCCTCAGTAGAGTGCTGTGGAGTCACAGCTCACAGCAACCTCAAACTCTTGGGCTTAAGCGATTCTCTTGCGTCAGACTTCTGAGTAGCTTGGTCTACAGGTACCCACCACAACACCTGGCTATTTTTTAGAGATGGGGTCTTGCTCTTGCTCAGGCTGGTCTGGAACCTGTGAGCTCAGGCAATCCACCCGCTTCAGCATCCCAAGTGCTAGGATTTCAGGTGTGAGCCACCATGCCTGAGCCCAGGAGTTTGAGAACAGCCTGAACAACATAGTGAGACCCCATCTCTCCAAAAAAAAAAAAAAAGAAGAAGAAGAAGAAGAAAAGAAAGAAAGAAAAAAGAAAAATCAGGTGGGCATGGTGAGTCTGTATTCCCAGCTACTTAGGTGGCTGAGCCAGGAGGATCCCTTGAGCCCAGAAGTTTGAGTTTGCAGTGAGCTGTGATCACATCACTGCACTCCAGCCTGGGAGACAGAGTGAGATCCTGTCTCTAAAAACAGAGGATCAGCCATGGTTGGAGCAATTCAACGCTTCCTCAAACCATATCCTATGCTTTTCTAAGAATGTTTCTGTGTGGACTCTGGAACTTTTCTATTAGATACAAGAAAACACAATGATTAAAACTTTGGAAAGTTTATCTTGAAAATTTATAAAATAAGTCGTTACACAAGTAAGGAGGCCCTTCTCTCCGGGCATGTGAATTAGGGTCAGACCCAAGGACTTCCTAACTGCTGGGTGCCTGGCTTGCCCCACCCCTGGCCCCTACCAGCTCCCAGCCACCCCCTGAGGATCCTCTGGGCTTTTGTCTCCTGTCACCCCAGTCCTCTCCCACCTTCTTTGTGGGTGGGCATGAGCGCTTAAAGCACCCAATGCCTGAAGTTCAATCCTCTCTGCCTCTGGCTCTCTAGCTCCCCCTCTGAGTGACTGTGCGACTCCCTTAAACGCTCTGTGCTTCCATTTCCTCATCTCTACGATGTCTCCACTCACAGGGGCTTAGCAAAGGTTATCTGGGTTAATGTAGTAAAATCCGGGCCACAGAGACTGGCTGGCCTTGAGTGCCCAGTAGCTGTTAACGACCGCCCTGCCTCGATACAGAGAGCTCCGTGGCAGGAGGAGACCCCTCGGGTGCCGACCAGCAGCGACCTATCCGCCTGCAGATTGAGCAAGGCGGTGGTGCTCTAGGTGAAGGGCATCTAACCCGGGAATAATAGGAAGGGTGAGAGTTCGAGGACCCCGGTGGGGGGTAATGAAGGGGAAGGAAAAGATGCAGACAATGCTGATGGGATATGGCCCTCTCCCTACCCCACCTCCCCATTCTGGTATCTCATAAACCCTAGTAGACTTGGTTTTCCCAGAAATAGTCCTCGGCTTCAGTCCGCAGGGTAGGTGGGTGAGTTATTTTTCTCCCCTCCCCCATCCGTCTTCCCGGGATTCCAGGAATCCAGTTTATGAGCTTGAACTCTAATCAAAGAAGAGATAATGAGGCCGGGTGGGCGGTGGGGAGAGGGACTGGGGCTGGGGGAGGACCCTGGCGGTGTGGAGGTGCGGAGATGACAGATAAACCATTTCGCCGGGGCCTGGCCCCGCCCTCACGATTGTATGCAAATGAGACCCGCCCGGTGGCCACGCCCCTTGGCCCGCTCTCTGTTCCCCACACCCTGTCTGGGCGCCGGGCCAGGTCGGTGCTGGCTTACCCCAGGCCCCCGCGGGCTCTGCCCACCTGTTTCCCACCCACGCCCTCCTCCCCTCCCACCTGCCAGCCTCTGAGCCACGACCAGGGGTCGAGGACCTCCCCACCCTCATCAACCCCCGCTTGCTCTCTCAGACTTGGGGCCTGTGAGGTGGGGGAAGCGCAGGGGCCTGCCCAGGGGCTGCGGGCCCCATCTGTTGGCATTTGGCAGGTGATGTCTTCTGGGCCGAGGAAGTGGGTGGATGTTCGTGTGGGGTCCTAGCACCTATTTGGGAGGGCGAAGGAAGGGGCGTTTGGCAGTGGGGCCAAACACAGATTCCCTCTGGCTGCCCCCCGCTGTGTGTGAGCGGACGCTGGGATGGACACAGCGGGTGGGAGCCACCTGTTCAGTCTGCCAAGGTAGAAGAGGAGCTGAGCCCACGCCTCTGACCACCTGGTTCCCCCTCCTTCTTCCTTCAGGGCCCGCAGGGGCAGGAACTGGGCTAGCCAGGGCCCTATAGGAAGAGCAAACTTGGGAGAGAAGCTTGATTCTGCTAGAATGTGGCATGGAGTGAGGCCTGGAAGGCTCACTGCAGGCATCTACTGCTTGAGAAACCTTTCAGAACACCCCTAACAGCAGCCCTCTTGCACAAACCCTTCCAGGGCTCCCCAGTGCCCCTATGGACCCCCCCCCCCCAACTCTGATACACGTCTCCAGTGCCCTAATTCCTTCTGAGCTCCACTTTCCCACTGCAGGGCCTTGGCACGTGCTGTTTCCTCCCTTCTCACCAAGTGCACAGCTTGTACTTGAGCTTAACACTCTCAGCTAGTCCCCTAGAAAGCCGTGTTTGATCTTGTTGCTGGGTCTTCTTAGCCCACCCCCACCCCCAGTGTATAGTTCAGTATTGTTCTCTTCCCTAAGACAATTTCCCAAACTTCCTTGACAATAGAGTTGTGTGAAGTGTTTTTTTTTTTTAAACTACAGATTCCTTGACTTTTTCTCAGCTCTAGAGTCAGAAACTCCAGGGGAAGAAGCTGAGTGATGTTTAACCACCACCATGGATGGAGGGCAGATAGATGTCTCCTCCCCCTTTGCTTCTGATCTCAGCCCCACAGGAGGTGGGAACCATTTTTCTCTTTTTTTGGGG
>CAUYRH010105946.1:0-13486 GCA_963574655.1 Perodicticus potto | reverse complement strand
ATGCCTCTTTAGAGGACAATTTAAACCATTCACATTAATTGAAAATAATGATAAATCTTTGGAAAGTCCAGTGGACATTTTTAATCCTTTAATCACTGTAGAAGTTGAAATTTGATAAAAAGTTTCTGGGTGAGTTTACTGTTGTAGTGGAGGATTACGCTGGTCATTATGAAGGATAGGTCTGAGAATATCCTGGAGAGCTGGTTTAGTTGTGGCAAATTTCTTCAACATGTGGATGTCATTGAAGTATTTAATTTCTCCATCATAAATGAAACTCAGTTTACCTGGGTACAGGATATTGAGTTTAGAGTTCTTTTGTTTTAGGAGATTAAAAGTAGATGACCATTCTCTTCTAGCTTGAAATGTTTGATCAGAGAGATCTTCAGTTATTATAATATTCTTCCCCTTGTAGGAAATGGATTTCTTATGTCTGGCTGCTTTCAGAATTTTGTCCTTCATATTAACTTTAGTGAAGTTAATTATAATGTTCCTGGGGGATGTCTTATTCGGATCGAGTCGTGCTGAGGTACTGAAACTGCCTGCTATCTGAATTTCAGAATCTCTTGGCATGTCTGGAAAATTCTCTTTCATAATCTCATAAAGAAGAGATTCTGTGCCTTGTGACACCACTTCATCGTTCTCAGGTATCCGTATAAGGTGAATATTGGTTTTCTTCGAGTTATCAGGGTTCAGTCTGAGTGAATGAACCATTTTTGCCTTCCATTTATCTTCCTCTTTGGAAGTTCAGGAGCATTCGAAAGCTTTGTCTTCCATGTCAGAAATCCGTTCTTCTACTTGCTCCATTCTGTTACTGAGGGATTCTACTGTATTTCTCAGATCTTTGAGGGCTGCAACTTCTTGTCTCAATGTGTCAAAATCTTTGGTCATTTTGTCTTTGAATTCGTTGAACTCTTGAGACATCTTTTGGGTCATCTTTTGGATTACTGCTTGAAATTCTAGTTCCAACTTTTCCTCCATTCCACTGATCTTATTTGCTATCCAGACACTGAATTCGATTTCTGACATCTCAGCCATTTGCTTATGCAAGGGATCTTGTGGTGTATCTACCTTGTCGTTCCTTGGGGAAGTTGATCTACTCTGATTATTCATATTGCCAGAGGCTTTCTGTTGATTCCGCCTCATGATTATTTTTCACTGTTGCCTATGACCATCCTCAGAGTTGAGGAGGTGTTTCTCCCAGATCAGACTCCAGCAGGATCACTCTGCTGTTGCTGGATCTTTGTATGCTATGACCCTGTGTAGTTCCTCTGGGACTGCCCCAGCCAGAGATTTCTGACTGTGGGAGTAACTCCAGAGTGTGGCATGCCCAGATCAAGCAGCAGTGGGTTGGATGGTGCACCCAGTGGCCTTTGCAAAGTGAGCCCATGCCTACAGCACTCTCTGGCTTGGAGGAGGGCTCCAGAGGGAGGGCACAGGTCGCATCCCTCCTGATTCCCTGGCCAGATGGGAAGCACTGGTGCGGAGGTAGAGAGGGTAGGGGAGGATGTGGGTTGTTTGTCTCCCGGAGTTCCTGGCCCAGGCAGGCAGGCAGAGGCCTGGCAGTTTCCCGGTGGAGTCCCTGGCTGATGCTGGTGGCAGGCCAAGGCAAGCACCAATCAGGGCCGCACAGGATTCCCACCTGCCCACCACCAATCAGGCCACATTGGAGTCCTGGTGGAGTTCCTGGGTGCTGCTGGTGGTGGGCCAAGGATTGGCTTAGTTCCTGGCCACTGCTGACACCGCCCAAGGTGAGTGCCTATCAGAGCCCCAAGGGAGTCCCTGCGGATTTTCTGGCCACTGCTGGCAGCATGCCAAGGTCCTGCAGGACACCAATCAGCCTACACAGGAGTCCCTGTGGAGTTCCTGGCCTCTGCTAGCAGCAGGCCAAGGCAAGCACCAATCAGGAACTCGCAGGAGACCCAGCAGAGTTCCTGGCTGCTGCTGGCTGTGGGCCAAGGCAAGTGCCAACTGGGGCCCCACAGGAGTCCCGGTGAGGTTTCTGGCCAAGGCCAGTGCCAATCAGGGCCTCGCAGGAGTCCCCACAGAGTACCTGGCCGCTCTGAGCAGCAGTCTGAGGCCCGTGGGGCATGGATCCGAGCCATGCAGGGGTCCCTGCAGATTCCATGACTGGCAGGTGGTGGGCTCGGCAGGGGGCGGAGTGGAGTCCAGCAGTTCCTGCGGAGTTCCTGGCCTGGGGGCTGGTGGGGGCTCAGTGGGGCCCCAGAGTCTCTTACCTGGCAGGCTGCCTGGTCTGGCAGACAGGGAGGGTGGTTGCTACTCAAGTCCTCCTCCCGCAGTTGCAGCAGAGGTCAGGCTTCTGGTGCATCAGGTAAGGGGAAGGATGTCCTGGAAGTTCAGAATGGCAGAAAACTGTAGTTCAGTTTTTTTGCCTGAAGCTTGGTTTTTTGGAGTCACAGCTTGTGTCAACAGAGGTGACCTACAGATATCAGTTCTCTCTCTCGGCTGGGCTCCTAGTCTTCAACTCAGTTGGGCAGTTTCTGGAGGTTATCTTTCCTTTTGGACAGGAGCCTCTGCCAGAAGCTGCTTCCAGTCGGCTATCTTGCCCCTCCCTCTAAAACCCAGATTTTAAAGAGATATAGAGCCACATAACATGCTAAAATATCCATGTTTAAGTTAAAAAAAAATTTATCATACCCAGATACAGAAAGATCTCAATCTGAAAGAAAAAAAGACAATTAATAGATGTCATCACTGAGATTACAAAGATGTTAGAATTATTTGACAAAGATTTTAACTCAATCATCATAAAAATGCTTCAATTGGCAATCACAAAACATGCTTGAAACAAATGAATACAAAAAAAATTTAAACAAAGGAAAAGAAAATCACAGCAAATAAATAGAAGATAGAGAGAAGAACCAATGAAAAATTTTATAACTTTAACAAAATTTAAATTTTCAACATAAGAATAAATAATATAGAGGAAAGGATAAACTGGAAGACAGAACAGTAGAAATTACATAATCTGAAAAGAGAGAAAATAGACTAGAAATAAGAAAGAACAAAAACTCAGGGAACTGTGGAATTTAACAGAATATATAGTATTCATGTGATTGAAGTCTCAGAAGTAGATGAAAAAAAAAGGATAAGACTGAAAAATATCCAGAGAAATAATGGCTTAAGACATCATAAATTTGGCAAAAGATACATATCTATAGATTCAAGAATCTAAGTAATACACCATGACTTAGCGAACTCACGTAAGATTCATCCCAGGAATGCAAGGATGGTTCAGCATAAGAAAAGCAAAGCATGAAATATAACAAGTTACAGAACAATGGGATGGTGGGCGGAGATGGCTGTACATGATTATCCCAACAGATGAAGAAAAAGCATTTGAAAATATCCAGTACCCTTTCATGATAAAAATTACCCAAAAAAGTAATGGAAAGAAACTGCCTCAATCTGATAAAGGACTTTATAAAAAACCTGTAGCTAATATCATACTTAATGGTGAAAGACAAAGCTTTCTCCTGAAGATCATGAATAACCATTTCTCCACTCCTATTTAATCTTGTAGTAGAACTTCTAGCCAGAACAAAGAATTTAAGAAACCAATTTCATTACAGTAGCCTCCAAAAGAACAAAATGCCTAGGAATAAATTTAACCATGGCAGTGAAACATTTGTACACTGAAAATTACAAAACATTGCTGAAAGAAATTAAACAACACCTAAACAAATAGAAGGATATCTCATGTTCATGGATTGTAAGATTTAATATTGCTCAACACAATCCTTATCAAAATTTCAACTGTTTTCTTGAAGAAATGAAAAACCACATCCTTAATTTTACATGAAATTATAAGAGGCTCTGAATAGCCACACAATACTGAACTAGAAGAACAGAGTTATAGTACTCACACTTCTCAATTTTAAAATTTATTATAAGAGTATAGTAAACAAAACAGTGTGATGCCAACATAAAGATAGACATAGAGACCGAAGAATTAGAATTGAGAGTCCAGAACTAAACCTATATATCCAAGGGTGATTAATTTTTGACAAGGGTGCAAAAACTATTCAAGAAAGAAACAAAATTCTCTCCAACAAAGTGCTGGAACAACTTGATTTCTGTGGGGGATAGAATAGTATTTGACCCCAACCTCATGCCATATACAAAAATCAACTCAAAATAGAGAAAATAAACTAAATATAATAGCTAAAATATAAAACTCTTAGAGAAAATATAGGAGAAAATCTTCATGACCTTGAGTTTGGCAATGATTCTTAGATCTACCACTAAAAGCAAGGGCAACAAAAGAAAAAAATTGATAAATTGGTCTTCAACAAAATTTTAAATGTTGTATGCATCTAAGGGCATTATGAAGGAAGTTTTTAAAAGTGAAAGCTTTTACAGAATGGTAGAAAATATTGGTAAATCATATATCTGATTAGGGTTTAATATCCATAATATACAAAGAACTCTTGCAGCAACAAAGACAAGCAACCCAAATAAAAATAATGGGAAAAGAAGGGCAGCACCTGTGGCTCAAAGGAGTAGGGCGTAAGCCCCATATACCAGAGGTGGCGGGTTCAAACCTGGCCCTGGCCAGAAACTGCAAAAAAAATAAGGGAAAAGGACATGAATAGACACCTCTCCAAAGAAGACACACAATTGGCCTATAAGTAAATAAAAAAGTGCTTGACATTGTTAGTTCTCAGGGAAATTCAAATCGAAACCACAATGATATACTACTGTATGCATACCAGGATGGCTATAAATTTTTTAAAGTGAAAAGTAACAGGTGTCGTGGGAGTTGGTAAAATTGGAACCGTCACATATTGCCTATGGGAATGTAATATACTGTGTCCACTATGGAAAAAAAGTTTATGGATCCCAAAAATATTAAACATAGGATTACCGTTGACCTAGCAATTTCACTTCTAAGTATATTCAGGTATCCCAAAGTCATTCCTAAAGTTGCCATCCATATGGAAATGAGAAATTGTTGCTAAATGTACCTTTAGTTACAAAATGTTCTTTACAAAATTTTACAAAATATTTGCAAAATGTTTTCTATGTGTTGGCCACTTCTTTGTAAAATTTTATAATGAATATTTTGTAACTAAATGTACATTTATCTACAATTTCCAATTTTCCCTATGTATGGTGACTTTAGGGACAAATTTGGGACACCTGATACCGAAAGAATTGAAAGCAGGGACTCAAACAGGTATGTAAATACCAATAATCACAGTAATATTATCCACAATAGGCAAAGTATCCCAAGTGCCTATCACATCACAAGGTGAATGGATAAAGAAAACATGATATACACATACAATGGAATATTATTCAACCCCAAATGAAATTCTGATATATGCTACGACATGGGTAAACTTTGAAAACACTGTGCTGAGTGAACTAAGCCAGACAGTGGATGACAAATACTAAGTGATTCTACCTGTAAGAAATATCTAGAATTGACAAGTTTATACAGACAGAAGGAGAATGAAAGGAAACCAAAGGCAGGAATCAGAAAGTATCAGGAATTACAGCTTCATAAATGCAGAGTTTATGTTTGGGGTGATAAAAAAGTTTTATAAATAGATAGTGGTGATAGTTGCACAAGATTGTGAATGTAATTAATGCCACTGAATTGTAAATTTTAAAATGGTTAAAATAACAAATTTTATCTGTATCTTACCACAATAAAATATATCTTTTTAAAAACAGTAACAAGTCATGTCAAGGAACAATGAAACCAACTTTAAGGAATTCTCACAGGTTTACATTGTAACAAATTGACTATTAAAAAGAATAACTATATTTAATTGGGAAACATCAAACACATAAAAGCTCATGATGTTAAACTGATATTTTAAAATATGGCCACATCTGAGCATTTCCAAGGCAAAACTTATTACTCTGAAGATTGGTAAATAATGGGAAAGAACTAAGCAATTATCCTGCCTTCCCAGTAGGAACTACATTTAGAGAAATCAATGGTTGATAAGGATTTGTCCTTCTTTACAGAATTGCAGTTAATAGATGCAAGAGTAATAATGGGATTAGAAAATCCCATTTTTCAGCTCCTAATGAGATAATGGATCATTAATCAATGCACAATGTTTAAATGAAAAATTTATAGCGAGTGTTAAAATGGGGGTATCCATTTGATACCACTGAGCTCAAGGATCGATCTTAGCATCACGAAAAATAGGATACCCAAACATCATGTGTCCCATGATATGATAAAATAAGAAGCACAAAGAACCGTCTATGAATTAAATGTATTTAAACAGATTGGAAAAAAACTATATTTATAAGTGATATGATTACCTCTGTAGGACATCCCTGGGAATGTACAAATGCACTTTTTTTAACTCCTAGAATAAGTAAGTTTGGCAAGGTCAGAAGATACAGACAGACATACCAAATCAATTGTGCAATATATGAGCAGTGAACATACAGACACCAAAATTAAAAAGACAATTCTGTTTACAATCACCAAAAGAATCTGACAAAACATGTACAGAACTTGTATGCTAAAAACTACAAAATGCTAATGAAAAAAATCATGGAGGTAACGTGTTGTATTCAGGGATTGAAAAATTCAAGTAGTAAAGATGCCAGTTCTTCTACATTGATATATAGGTTCGATGTATTATAATTTCTATCAAAACCCCAGCAAAATATTTTTTAGATACAGACAAGTTTATTGAAAAATTTATGTGAAAAGGTGAAAGAACTAGAACAGCCAAAAACAATTTTGAATAGGAATAAAGTAGGAGAAATCATTCTATGTGATTCTAAGACTTAGTATACAACTACAGTAGTGAAGACTGTGTGGTATTGTGGTAGGAAGAGAAACATAGGTCAGTGGAAGACACACACATATACACACCCACATAAATATGCCCAACTTAATTTTCATAAAGATGTAAAAGTAATTCAATGGAAGAAAGATAGCCTTTTCAACAAATGTTGCTGGATCAGTTAAATACCCATTGACATAAACGACAATAAAAGAGAACCTTGATGCACATCTCACACTTTATACAAAAAAAGTAACTCAAAATAGATTATAAACTTAACTATAAAACCATAGAGTTTTTACAAACTGTTGAAAACAACATAGGAACATCACCAGAATTTAGGGCCAGGAAAAGAGCTCTTAGACTTGACATCAAAACATGACATAAAAGGAAAAATTGATAAACTGAATTCATCAAAATGAAGTTTCTGTTCTGTAAAAACCTCTGTTAGGAGAATTAAAAAGCAAGATCTATACTGTTATAAAATATTTACAAACCATGTATCCAATGAAGAGCTACTACTGAAAATATATTAGGAATACTCAATGCAACAGCAAAAAAAGAGAAAAAGTACAGTTAGATAATGCACAGAAGACACAAAGAGATATTAAAGAGAAACTATAGACGACAAATAAGCACATGAAAAAGTGTTTAATATTGTAAACCATTAGAAAATGCATACTAAAACCAAAATTAGATCATTATACACATATCAATGTGACTAAGATTAAAAATAGTGACAATACCAAAGGCTGGCGAGAATATGGAGAAACTAGATTACTTATGCATTGCTGGTGGGAATGTAAAATTGTGTAGCCACCCTGGAAAATGGCTTGGCACTTCCTTAAAAACCTAACCATGCAACTACTATTCAACCCAGAAATTACACTCCTGGGCATTTATCCCAGAGAAATAAAAACATATGTTCACATGCAAATTGACATAAATGTTTACAACAGCTTTATTTGTAATATTCAAAACTAAAAACAACCCAAATGTCCTTCGATGGGTGAATGGTTAAATAAACCATGGTGATGCATCCATCCCACTCAGCAATAAAAGGGAACAAACCACTGATACATGCAATAATCTGTGTGAATGTTTAAGTACTAAGCTGAGTATTTGTCTATGTAACATTCTTGACATGATAAAATTATAGTAATGGTGAGAACAGATTAGTGGTTGTCAGGAATTAAGAATATAGGAGTAGGAGATGTTGATGGAAATGTTCCAAATCTTGATTTATGAATGTCAGTACCCTAGTTGTGATATTACATGACAGCTTTGAGAGAGATTGCCATTGGGAAAAACCGGGTAAAGGGCACAGTAACCTCTTAGTATACTTTCTTTCTTTTCTTTTCTTCTTTTTTTTTTTTTAGACAGAGTAGAATACCTTATAATCATCAAAATCACTCAACCCAGATTAGAGTACTTTAGCATCAGCCTAGCTCACAATAATCTCAAATACCTTAGCTCAAGAGATCCTTTGCCTCAGGCTCCCAAGTAATTGAGACTACAAGCACTCATCCCAATGCCGGGCTAGTTTTCTATTTTTAGTAGAGACAGAGTTCTCACTGTTACTCAGGCTAGTGTCCAACTCCTAAATTCAAAGGATTCACTGGACCCAACCTCCCACAGAACTAGGATTACAGGTGTGTGCCCCCACACCAGCCTCTTTGTATCATTTCTTACAATTGCAAGTGAACCTACATTTATCTCAAAATAAAAAGTTTTTTTGTTTTTTTTTTTAAGTATAGGGAAGCGTAAGCTTAAGACTGAATTCTTCAACTTTTATCCAAGGACCTTAGGCAAGTCATTTCACCTACCAAGGCTTCAATTCTCCTACCCATGGAGCAGCATGGCAAAAGAGATCTCAAAGATTCACTTAAATTTGGATGTTATGTAAAAATATAGAAAGTGAAAGCCAGATGAAGGAAGGACACAGACAGTAATAATAACGTTTACCAGTCTTTTTAAACTTACAGTGCTGTTTTGAAAATCACATGAGACAGAATATGTAGACATGTTATGAAAATCGCAAATCATCCTACCAACATTAAGTTTATATTCAGACCATACCCTTTTAGCCTAAAACAAATAGAATAATAACAATTGTTAGTGTGATGGTTTTAGTCTTTTTAGGCAAAAAGGCGGATGATCTGAACACATTCTGAAAGACATAACAAAGTTAAATAAAGTAATTGGCTAAGATTATTTTAAATTACCCTGTCGGTGATGGACTTGAAGAATAACCCAGCATCATTTTTTCACTTTTCTCTATTTTTTTTACCTCCTGCTACTGCTAGTACAATATACAGCTTCCTGAGACTGGGAAGAAACCCTTATAGACCAAGAATGTAAAGCCTGGAGGTCACGCACATCTGCACAGGAGGAAGAAAGACTTATTCTTTCTTTGGGAAAGAAATTTCCCAAAAGCTAACTGTATGTATAAGTTCACATTCTTAAAACATCATCATCCACTTCATCCTGCTCAAAAATAATTCAAAATAGTATTTTATAGATTGGGGGTGAGACAGAGCAGGAAATAAAGAAATAAAAGCTAAGAATCTCAAGTCATCCACTGACCACTGGCAACCCAGGTGATGAACCGTAGAATAGTACCAAGAAAGCACTCTTTGCAAGGCTGGCCACAAAGCCAGGGAGAAAGGGAGACAGATAAATAAAGGGAAAAAAGTGAAGGCAAAGGTAAGTTAGGAGCACAGCAGTCTGGGAGAATTATAGGTCCTCCCTGAGACCTGGCATGTGGGAAAATGGATAACCCAACACTACCAGATAAGGAATTAATTTCCCACCCATCATAAGAACACACAGCAGCTGCCGCTTAGAGGTACATTTATAACCAACCCCTTAATTCCAGTGAGATATGCAGCTGGTCCACTCTGTCAAAGACAGGGAAGATGGAGACTTTTGCTTCATTTCTTCTAAGTCACCTAAAGTAAAACAGAGAAGTGGAAAGAAACCTTAGGACATTTAAGAGACAAAAATAATGGAAAAGATTATTGACCTTCATTGAAGAAAATGTGAAGTCTTCCTGACTCCAGAGCCTCACCATCTCTAGACAACCAAAGACACAGCTTCATCCAAAAAAATAAAAGAACTAGGGAAAGCTAGCAGATAATTGGGCATAAGACAAATCCCTTTGCCTTAGCTGGTTGTACACATAAATTATTCAAATAGTATCTACATGTCTTCACTTCCTGACACTTACAAGGAAAGCCAAGATAATCTTGAAGGTTTTCAGAACTTCTGGAATAGTGTTTTTCAACCTTTTTTTAAAATTTCATGGCACACTTAAATTATATTGATCAAAATATATATATATATATACTTACTAGGCTTTTAACTTCTTTTGAAAATAATTAATGATCTTTAAAAATTTTCATAGCTTACCTAAGATCCTCTCACAGCACAGCAGTTGAAATTCTGCTCTAGAACATAATAGAAACACCTTACTAAAAGGAAATGCAATACTTTTCTTTTTTTAAATCTTTTTTAATTAAATCATGGTGTGTACATAAATGCAATCATGGGGTACAATGTGTTGGGTTTATATACAATTTGAAATATTTTCATTGAACTAGTTGACATAGCATTCATGGCATTTTCTTAGTTATTGCGTATAGACATTTATATTCTACATTTCGTAGGTTTCACCTGTACCCTTCTAAGATGCACCATAAATGTGGACCCATCAATTATTCATTACTCTCCCTCCACCCACCCTCCCTACTCCTCTCCCCTCCCTTGCCCCTTTCCCCAATTCTTGTGCTATAATTGGCTTATAGCTTTCATATGAGACTTATGAATTAGTTTCATAGTAGGGCTGAGCACATTGGATACTTTTTCTTCCATTCTTGTGATACTTTGATAAGAAGAATATTTTCCAGCTCCATCCATGTAAACATGAAAGAGGAAAAGTCTCCATCTTTCTTTAAGGCTGTATAATATTTCATGGTGCACATATACTACAATTTACTAATCCATTCGTGGGTCAATGGGCACCTGGGGTTTTTCCATGACTTAGCAATTATGAATTGGGCTGCAATAAACATTCTGATACAGATATCTTTGTTATATTGTGATTTTTGGTCTTCTGGATATATACCTAATAGAGGAATTATAGGATCGAATGGCAGTTCTATTTTTAGGTTTCTAAGTATTGTTCATATATCTTTCCAAAAGGACCATATTAGTTTGCATTCCCACCAGCAATGTAGTAGTGCTCCCTTTTCTCCACATCCACACCAGCATCTCTGGTTTGGGGATTTTGTCATGTGGGCTAATCTCACTGGAGTTAGATGATGTCTCAAAGTAGTTTTGATTTGCATTTCTCTGATGATTAAGGATGATGAGCATTTTTTCATGTGTCTGTAGGCTGTGTACCTATCTTCTTTGGAAGTGATATTTTGTCAACAGAGGTATAATTTAGCAGTGGTCCATTCCAAGACACAGAGGTATTCCAAATACCTTGAAATGAGCCATTGTAACTCACAGAGGAAAAAAAAGGTTTACCACCAGAGAGAGAATTGTTCTTAATTAAGTTTAATTCAATTCAATTCACTAGAAATACATGAGAAAGAAAGAAAACAATTTAAAAACTACTCCTAAAACCAACAAGCTTATAATCAATAATAAACCAAAGTGCCCTGTATATAGATAATAATTAACCTACAGATTTCAATTGATAAAAGATAACTCAGAAACTAACAACATGTGTGTATAGGTACATATATATATATATATATATGTGAATATTTGAAATTGGAATTTTCCTATTAGTTCCAAATCTATTCATTCAATAAACTCCCACAAAGCCCTGTGACATGATCAACAGCATGTTAGACAAAGTCACAAAAGTGGCTAAAATACAGTTAAATATTGGAGAGAAATGGGCAATAAATAATTATGAAATAGTGAGCTATTTTGGGATGACAGCAAACACAAGACAGAGTTTTTGAAGAAAAGGGGAGATTAAATCCTCTAGTTGGCAGACAAGGAGCCATGGAAAGGTGCGTGGTTCTGGAAGGCGAGGAAGGCAGTCAGTGGGTCACTCTTTAGTAGGACATATGTATGATTGGCTTGACACGGGAGGAAGAATTGGACAAGGAGGAACTTGGTGAATGATTCACTCTTACTTCTTAAATTCCAAATTGATGATTATACTTATTTCTTCTGTCCTCACTAGCTGTACTTGATTCACATCCTCAAAACATAAGAACAACTTTATACTGGCTTCATCCATGGGACTCATTTTACTGGGTTTGGTGATGATACTCATGATGAAATTTTCCACTGTGAGTTCCCCCATCTAGCTTTTCCTAACACAGTATTTATGTGAGAGTAAATGCAAGAAAACATATAATCATCTTAATTCAGAATGTGATACACCTGATTTCTGGTCTTTTCTCTCTTTCCTATCAAATACCAGTGATTCCAAAGCCAACATAGACTGTTGGCTTTAGCAGCAGTCCATTCCAGGACATAAGAGAGTATTCCAAACACCTTGAGGTGGGGGATGGAATATTAGTATGAAAGTGGTTGTTGGACATTTCTTCTTCCAAGGTCTACACTTTCCTTCCTTTTCCTGGCATGACACATGATTTTAATTCTATTTACTTCCTCTTGTGGTATTTCCCAAGACAACTGAGATAAGATCTCAGAGTTTGGTTTTAAAGCAATCTAGATTAGTTTGATTTTAGAACAATCTGCATTAGACAATCTACAATAGAAATTTCATATTAGAAACAAAGAGACTCTATCTGCAGCCAAAAGCCCATTTACTTTAGAGTGAGGCAAGCATAAAATCAGAGCCACTGGCTAAAATTCCCAAGCCCGTAATTTTCGTCTTTATTCACATTTTCTATTATGCGTGTATGCTTGGCGACATGCCCATGCACTGATGAACAATTGTATTCTGCATTTTGCATTCTGCTTTGTCTGTGGAGACCTGGGGAGATTTGTGGACACTGGGATAAATTATATGAGAGGATGTGACTATTCTTTACTGTTCTGGGTGATGAGAGTTAGAAGCCCATGGACATCTAACAGAAATTATTTTCAGAAAATGAGCAGTGGTGGTGCATCATGTGACGAACTCTGGGAAGAGAAATAAATTATGGTCAGAAACAGCCTGGACATTCGTTATTTCTGATGGAGCTGAGCCCTCATTTGGGTTTGGAGATTGTTGTGATGTATGTACCTCCAGTAGAAAATTCCTCAACCCTTTGTTACAAAATGAACTCATGAGCTGAAGTTAAGGTATGAACTACCAATCATCCTAAATTTGAAAGAAGTTGCATCCCTTGCTATTGTTTTCATATTTACAGTACATTGGTGAAGGATCCTGAAAATTAATCCCTTCATTCATACATTAAGCCACAGGGAACTCTGCTTTGGACTGGGTTACATTAATTACAAGGTCTTTCCTCTCAACTTACAAAGGCAGTTAGACATGAAAATTTCTCACAAGGATCATTCAAAGTGCTTTTGTTTCAAATATAAAAATACTAGAAGAGGGCAGCGCCTGTGGCTCAAAGGAGTAGGGTGCCAGGCCCATATCCTGGAGGTGGCGGGTTCAAACCCAACCCCAGCCAAAAAAAAAAAAGAAAGAAAAAACTAGAAGAGAGTGCAGGGAAAACACTTGAAGAAATCATCCTGGGAGAATATTTTATGAGGAGGACCCC
>CAUYRH010105943.1:0-58956 GCA_963574655.1 Perodicticus potto | reverse complement strand
GCTCACAGCAACCTCCAATTCCTGGGCTCGAGCGAGTCTCCTGCCTCTGCCTCCCAAGTAGCTGGGACTACAGGCGCCCGCCACAACGCCCGGCCATTTTTTGGTTGCAGCCGTCATTGCTGTTTGGCGGGCCCAGGCTGGATTCGAACCCGCCAGCTCAGGTGTATGTGGCTGGCGCCTTAGCCCACTGAGCCACAGGCGCTGAGCCGCCTTCATGTTTTTCAAAGACACTTACTGAGCACAACTTCTATGAGCCAGATACTTTTCTAGGCTCCAAAGACTGGCAGTGAACAAAACAAAGTTCTTTTAACTCCCAAACCAAGTACTTCTAGACTGTAGGCCTCAGGCCACAACTTGGGACCCATAAACCTAAGTTAGTGAGTAGGCTACAAAATGAATGTTTAGCACATTTTCACATGCAAATAGATGCTATAGTAATTACTTGTATATTTTTCCTTTAGACGTGTTTTCTTTACCAATGTTAACAAAAAAAGAGCAAACACTCCCACTTATCACTGGGCAAGAGACATGAACAGAACCTTCTCTGAGGAAGACAGACAAATGGCTAACAAACATGAAAAAATGCTCATCATCCTGAATCATCAGAGAAACGCAAATCAAAGCTATCTGAGATACCACCTAACACCAGTGAGAATGGCCCACATCACAAAGTCCTAAAGTTGCATTTGTGGGGTGGCACATGTGGCTCAAGGAGTAGGGAACCAGACCCATATGCTGGAGGTGGTGGGTTCAAACCCAACCCCGGCCAAAAAAAAAAACTGCAAAAAAAATATAAATAAAAATAAGAATAATAATAAAATAAACTAACGTTGCATATGCTGGCATGGATGTAGAGAAGAGGGGAGCACATTTACACTGTTGGTGAGACTACAAACCAATATAGTCTCTTTGGAAAGAAGTATAGAGAAACTTTAAAGAACCCAAATTAGACCTCCCACTACTAGGCACCTACCCAAAAGGAAAAAAAAAAAGATTTTTTT
Source organism: Perodicticus potto (assembly GCA_963574655.1). Taxonomy (NCBI): domain Eukaryota; kingdom Metazoa; phylum Chordata; class Mammalia; order Primates; family Lorisidae; genus Perodicticus; species Perodicticus potto. The sequence goes on along the minus strand of CAUYRH010105943.1, from coordinate 57,955 downwards.
TTGAAACAGAGTTTCACTATGTTGGCCTCAGTAGAGTGCCATGGCATCATAGTCCACAGCAACCTCAAACTCTTGCAATTAAGTGACCTTCTTGCCTCAGCCTCCAAAGTAGCTGGGATTACAGGTGCCCACCACAATACCAGGATATTTTTAGGAGACTGGGTCTCCCTTTTGCTCAGGCTGGTCTTAAACTCCTGAGCTCAAGCAATCCACCTGCCTTGACCTCCGGGAGTGCTGGGATTATAGGAGTGAGCCACCATGTCCAGCCGAAAAAATTCATTTTATCATAAAGACAGTTGCACTAGATTGTTTACTCCACCTCAATTAACAATCACCAAGATGTAGAAACAAACTAAATGCCCATCAGGAATGGATAACAAACTATGGTATGTGTATACCATGGAACACTATTCAGCCATAAAAAGGTGGGGTCTTTACATCTTTTCTATTAACCTGGATGGAGTTGAAGCATATTCTTCTTAGTAAAGTATCACAAAAATGGAAAGCAAATATCCAATATACTCACTAATATGATGCCAGTAGATGATCTAATTCACACCCACATAAGAGAAAAATTCATTTCAATTCAAGGGGGGGAAAGGGAATGATGGAGGAGGAGGAGGGGGGTTGGAATGCTCCCACTGAATAGGCACAATATAAGGGTGTATGGCATACCTTTTGGTTATGGGACACAACTACAAGAGGGACTCTACCTAACAAAATCAAGTATTATGACCCAGTTGTTTGTATCCTCACATCAACCTGAAATTAAAAACAAAATTTTTATACCATACTCTATACTTTTAAAATTTCTGATACCTTGGAAGTTCTATGTTGAAAGATACTTTAAGCTATAAGCACTTTTATATTTGATTCCCAAATCAACTCAGAGGAAAGGTTGCTCCCACAATTTAAAAAAAAATCCTGTGAGTCCTTGCCTTTGCCTTTTCTACCCACTGGATTTAGAAATAATCCAAGCAGGGTATCTGAGCCACAAGAAATTCCAGACCTAGCTAGACTGTTTACCTAATGGCATATGCCAAATTGGATGTTGTCAACATTGAAAGGTCTTGACATGAAGCAAAATGTAAATCTTTGGACATCTTTCCTTTGTGGAGCTGATTGAGTTGTGCCAAAAGTATGCAAATATGTTAAAAGCTGATAGTATTGCCTCATCACCCCTCAGATCACTGACCATCTTAAGAATAAAGTCTAGGGTCAACCACGTGAGAATGTACTTATGTAAACTCAATCTCACTGGAATTTAAAAAAAAAAAAAACAGGAAATTACACTATCCTGTAACAGACCAAATTAACTGGATCTTTTTCTTAGGCTATAACCCAAAATAACATCTGTCTACCACACCCTTATTTGTGTTTTAAATAAATAATTTCCTTAAAAACAAAAGAGAAGAAAACAACTCTTTCCGGCTTCTCAGGCAGGAATTAGAAGCGCTGAGGTCCATTGAAGTCTGGACCACTGGCCAAATCCAGACTTGCTGCAAAAGCTTATGCTTTTCAGCTGGGACAGGGTGGGACAGGGGCAGAGTGTTCAACTGAGTAATCTACTTTAGAGACAGAACCAGTGCCTTACAAGACTTCAGTGTCACGGGGTAATCTGAGCAAAGATGTTTTACGCAACCCCAAAATGTAGTCTGTTCCCTATTTGGAGTAGCTTGATGAAGCAATAAGTGTAGATACTACAACTTTTAGGATCATTCGGGGTCTTAGTGAAAAATCACTTATGTACACCAAAGCTATACATAAAAAATGTTTGCCTTCCTTTAGCATACCTGTATGCCAGTGTACCATCAATAAACTAAGAGCATTGTTTTATACCTCTTCGTTACTCAAAAGGGCCAGAGATGTTACTGTAAAATACTTTATAGTATAATATACATACAACCATGCAACGGATAACTCAAGACAACCTAATGAGGCCAGCTAAAGAGAAGATTCTGCAGTTCTTATCAACTCCCAGGAAATCAGATATAACAGAGTTTCTGAATAAACACAACTTTGTTGGACTCCCACAGGAAAACACATGCCAATTAGAGGTCCCTTCGGTAACTGTGGCATTTAATTGCTTCAGGCCGTTTGTTCTAATGCCTCAAATTGAAGCCCAGCTCAGGCAGGCTCTTCTGAAGCAATGATTAAACTGGATTTTCTGCCAGCATCCAAGTGTTCATACTTGAACTGCAGCAAACTTCCTCATAAAAGTATAATGAATTTGTCTATTTCTATTTGATAGTCAAGCCCAGAAAAACAGTAGGACTCAGCATTCACAAGACCAAAATTTCCTATTTATTATTATTCTAGATGTGCATGGAAAGTGATGTTCACATTTATTATATACCAACATCTACCTAAGGAAGTCAATAACCTAAGTAGTTTTTACAAGACAGAAACTTTGTTAATGTGAATCACACTTCCTTATAAAAGAAAGCAAAACTGAAAGGTATAAAAAAGAAGCAGGTGTTTGTCCTAGTCTTAAGTTCCTAAGTATAGTACAAACATCTCCTACTGAAAAGGAGGCTGAAAAAAATGTGTTTTTAAAAATAGCTAAAGTTGTACAAATAACACATGCTCTTTGTAAAAAGATTAGAAAAATTAAAAGGTACAAATGAAAATAAAACAAGACACTGGTCATCCTAACACCGAAAAAAGATGATTAATTTATTTTTATACATAATTGCAGACTTCCCGCCCCCAGAAATGCAAAGATTTTTACCAATTTGTGTTAAACCTACCAATGGGTGCTACAGTGGGATTTCTTCAACTTACTGGTGTGTGTAAGAACAGTCATTTCCTGGAAGAAGTCTGTTTACTTACCATTATTAACACTATTAGCAAATCTTTACTAGCCCATTAATGAATTTTCTTATACTCATTGAATAATCTAGTTTAATTTTACTGTTTTACAAATATTCCACAGATAAAATTCTGTGCTGGCAACCTGGTTTATTTCAAAACCACTAATGAAGTACTAAGATTTTAGTTCCAAATATGCATACAGAAAAGATCAATGCCTTTTTTTTTTTTTAACCAATGCAGCTTAAAAACTTTTGCTTTTATTCCTCTTCTCTTTTCCCAATTTACAGTTGCTTATTTTTAATTTTATTATTTTTTTATTTTTTTGAGACAGAGTGTCAAGTTGTCACCCTGGGTAGAGTGCCGTGGTGTCACAGCTCACAGCAACCTCTAACTCTTGGGCTAAAGCAATTCTCTTGCCTCAGCCTCCCAAGTAGTTGGAACTACAGGCGCCCGCCACAATGCCTGGCTATTTTTTGCTTGTAGTTGTCCTTGTTGTTTGGCAGGCCTGGTTTTAAGACTGACCTCTTATTTACTCAATAAACCTTTAACTCACAGAACAATGAGGCATTTTAAGCTTTGTTAAGAGAGATGTTTAAGAAAATTCACATGTAGAACTAGCTGATCTGAGCAGAGAATATGAGCTTAAGACCACCCTGGGCAACAAGCAAGACTGGACCCCATCTCTACCAAAAATTTAAAAATTAGCCTTGTGGCATAATGGCACAGGCCTATAGTCTTGGCTACTAGGGAGGCTAAAGGTGGAGGACCACTTAAGTCCAGGAGTTCAAGGTTACAGTAGCTATGGTTGTGCCGTTGCACTCCAGCCTGGTTGACAGAATGAGAGACCGTGCCTCGAGGAGGGGAGAGGGAGAAGAAGACTATGTCCAAAAGACAAGGATGCCTTACCTTATCTGCATAAATTGGAATGTCATGAAATGGAGATATATATTGTCCTTTTTCATTTTCTGCAAAATCAATTAGAAAAAGTTATTACTGTGATGAATTATACTGTGAAATGTACAGAGTACACTTTTTTTTTTTAATGCCCAGATTTTATTTTAGCAGCAGGAAATTTGGTTGTACATTTCATCTTTCCTGCCCACCTTCCAAGACTGGGTTGGGTTTTCAAAGTCCTTTGTATTCCACAGACATCTAACAGGTATTATAATAATTCCTATGCTTGAGAGCAGAGCTCCACAGCTCTGGGTCCCCTGAACCTGGCAGTACCTTTTACATAAAAGATGATGAAACTGTTTTGACCTTGATCTTACATCGTTTAACAATTTACAGAACTATTATGAAGTATCTGGGGAGAAGGAAAGAGACAATTTGCTAAATTACAAAAGATGCTCCTTTAAGATATTCTAGGAAGACAGCACCATCTTAGATTATGATTTTTCTTAAAAATAACCAAGTTAATTTCTACATTCTAGAGACCAAACTATATAAAAAGATAACTTTTTAATCTTGCTATGATTGAGATAGATCTTGCTATGTTGCCCAGGCTGACCTTGAACTCCTGGGCTTAAGTAACACTTCCACCTCAGCCTCCTGAATGGCTGAGACTACATGTGCATCTGGCTCAAAACCTAATTTCAAAACTTCTTCACTATTCTTTAGAAAACCTAAGCACTGCACACATTGCATCCCTTCAGGTTTAAAAATCAAAATGGAATAAGAAAAACTAAACAGTGATCACCACTAATCCTGTAAAGGTTGCTTCAGAGTCCACTGTGACTTTGTGGTCCTTCCAACCCTTATCAGTTTTATTTTATTTTTTGTAACATAGTCTCTCTCTGTCATCCTAGGTAGAGAGCCATCAGAGCTCAGTCACCTCAAACTCCTAGGCTCAAGGGATCCTCTTGCCTCAGTTTTTGTATTTTTAGTAGAGATGGGTCTCAAACTTTCCAAGGCTGGTCTTTTTTTTTTTTCCTTTTTTTTGAGACAGAGTCTCACTATGTCACCCTCAGTAGAGTGCCGTAATGTCATAGCTCACAGCAACCTCAAATTCTTGGGCTTAAGCAATTCTCTAGCCTCAGCCTACCAAGTAGCTGGTACTACAGGGGCCCACCACAACTCCTGGCTACTTTTTTGTTGTAGTTGAAATTGTTGTTTAGCAGGCCCACACCAGGTTTGAACCCGCCAATTGCGTTGTATGTGGCTAGTGCCCTCATCACTGAGCTTCAGGTGCAGAGCCCCCAGGCTTGTCTTGAACTTGTTAGCTCAAGCGATCCACCTGCCTCGGTGGATCCGAGCACTCCCAGAGTGCTAGGATTACTGGTGTGAGCCACCGGCCTTATCAATTTTAAAGAGACTGACAAATGTAATATTATAAAAGGGAAAAGAAGTTTATTCCTATTTAGGAAGGATGCTAAGAAATCCATGTGTTTAGAAAAGCACTTAAAATTTGATAATGATAGAGTTGGTTGTGATTATTGGTATTAAATTCCAGAGAATTCCATCTGATAAAAACAGTTACCTTAGCCAGTGTTAACATTAAGGAATGGCTTTGTTCTCCCAGGGCCATCAAATACTCACTGCTAATAAATAATCTAAATAAAAACTGCATGTTTGTTCTGCATATACAGCTTGAAGACAATTACCCAGATGATCCCTTGACCTTCAAACTAGAGAGTTTCTCCGTAAGAACCTCCTACAGAAAGATTCTGGAACCAATACTGCTTCCAGAAAAAGAGTTCAGTGAATTGCTTGTCAAAAGTTCTTGCTGAGGCTCGGGGCCTGTGGCTCAGCGGGCTAAGGTCCCAGCCATGTACACCTGGAGCTGGCGGGTTCGAATCCAGCCCGGGCCGGCCAAACAACAATGACAGCTGCAACCAAAAACTGGCCGGGCGTTGTGGTGGGCGCCTGTAGTCCCAGCTACTTGGGAGGCAGAGGCAAGAGACTCGCTTGAGCCCAGGAATTGGAGGTTGCTGTGAGCTGCGATGACACAGCACTCTATCCAGGGTGACAGCTTGAGGCTCTGTCTCAAAAAAAAAAAGTTCTTGCTGTTTGGTGGCTCCTGTTGCTCAGTGGGTAGGGCGCCGGCCCATATACCAAGGGTGGCGGGTTCAAACCTGCCGGGCCAAACTGCAACAAAAAAATAGCCAGGCGTTGTGGTGGGTGCCTGTAGTCCCAGCTACTCCGGAGGCTGAGGCAAGAAATCGCCTAAGCCCAGGAGATGGAGGTTGCTGTGAGCTGTGACACCACGGCACTCTACCCAGGGCTATAAAGCGAGACTTTGTCTCAAAAAAAAAAAAAAAAAATTCTTGCTGCTTAATTCCAAAGTTAAATAAAAATACGGAGTCCCACTCTTCCTGGATTGTGCCTGGTAGTTTAAAATCTTCAGCTAGATGTATAAACTTTAGGCTTCACTTCCCTTTTCCTCCCACACCAGGCTACTTTTTGCCAGGAGCTTTATTCAATACATATTCCCATTCATCCTCTCTATTCCCGCCCTTCCTCCACCACTGCACCTGCCCTTCTCTTCCTGCATAAAACTGTAAAGAGGTTAAAATAGAAGCGCCTTCGGTGACATGTTTTTCGAACACCTACGTTATTGCCAATAATCTATTTCTAGAGTGTGCAGGGGTGGGGTGAGGGATAGAGGATTACGACAAATCCCCAGGTAGTTTCCCTCCACCTGCAAAGCAGAGACCGCAGAACAGGCCAGCCTGCAGCCTCTGTGCTCCTAAGGGAAGCTCTGGGTTTAGAACTTGGGGTAGGACCACCCACCCCCCCACCCCCGTGGACGCCGATTTCTAAGCATGGGTAAATATTTGACACTTTCTTACTCAAGCTTCCCTGATTGACGTCACCTGTTTGGAGGGGACTAGCTTTCCGTTTCGTAAAGAGCATTCCCAGCATCAGCGATGTGTGAAAACACGCAACCGGAGACGCAGGAGAGCTACCCCGACACCTGAGGACTGGCCGAGCGCCTCCCCTGCGGCTCCTGATCTGGGCCTCAGTTTCCCAGTGGACACCAGGTGGACCTGACGCCTCTCAGCGCTGACAATCTGAGCTACAGAGGCGGAATTAAGGTCCTTAGGAAGTCATCGCCCCCGCCCCCTGTCCCTCCAAACTGGTCAATCCTCTTACTGGGATTATTTTACCTTCTGGAACCTTTCTAGGTGACTCAGTGATTTCCTTTTCCCGTCAGACCCTGCCCGAGACACCTGCAAAACTAGCCTGGCCCAGGTTCGGGTCCTCCGGATTGGGTGAAAGGGAAATATTTCCTTCTGGCAGACAGAGATGGCCGGAGGGAGACCCACGCGGTCCCTCCCACAAGTGTGAAATGTGAGGGCCATCAGGCCCCGGCGACGGGCCCGAGGAGCCCGGCCCGCGCCGGGACAAGGGGCTGAGCGCGGGCGGTGGCCACCCGCGGGAGGCGAGGCCGGGGAATGAATGGGAGGGCGAGCGGGGAGGGGCCGGGGGCCGCCGACACTCACTGAGGAAGACTCGGTACTCGAGGGTGAAGGGCGCGGCGCGCTCCTCGCTGCTGAAGGCGCTCATGATGCCGGAGACTATCAGCCGCCGCCGCCGCTGCCACTAAGCTACAAACCCGCACGCGGCGCCGACTGACAAGGAGAACTCCGCGCCTGCGCACTGCGAGGACTGGCCGGGCCACCCGGCGAAGGACTGCCTTTAACTACAGCGGCTGGTAGGCGCGCCCACCCCACCCCTGCCTGGCCCAGCCTATGCGCAGGCGCACTCCGCCCTGTCCGCGCGGCACCGCCTCAGCCCCGCCCCTCAGGCCCCGCCTCCGCGGACCAGCCGCTGGCTTGTAGGCAGGGACACGTGGCTGGCTGCCGGCTCTGGCTGGGTACTTGTCTTGAGGCAGCCAGCCCGGCTGTGGTCCCTGACCCAGAATGGCAAGAGCGCAAGCTCTCAGCCTGCAGTTGACCGCCTACCACTCCTCCACCACACGCACTGGGTAGCTCACCTTTGACCTTCACATCTGCCTCCCGGCAGAACAATTCCTTATCTCAAAAGGAGTTGATAAGCCCCTGCTTTCCCAGACAGGCCCTGCTTGTAGACTTAAAGGTGAGAATTTTTCTCGAAGTCAGTAAGATACCAGTAAGATACCGCCTCCTTCGTGTAGGACTTTGGGCTTCTAACCTAACTCGGTTTCTCATATGGAAAATAGAGGTAACAATAGTAACTGTTTCCTGGGTGGTTGGGATGTTTAGCTTAGTTGATACACGCTGAGGGTTAGGAGCTCAGCCTGGTTGCGGTAAGCACTCAGGAAGTTTTTCCCACCTTTCCCTTTGGGGAAGAATTTACTATGCCCCCCTCCTTGCCCCACCCACTCCAGGTTCCCAGGGGACTTCAGGTGGCAGTGCTGGGAAGGTCCAGGTGTGAGCTCAGGGCTCCTGGAGGCATTTCTCTCAGGGATAGGAGCTTGTTTTTCCAAGTTCCATCATGTCAGACTAGACCCCCCAAAACTAATGTCTATCACTTACGTCTTTCCCCAATCCTGTATGTGGGGGGGGAAAGGTTTAACAAAATCTCAATTACAAGTTAGGAAATTATTATTTGCATTTCAAAGAAAGCCTCGTTGAAAAAAAAAATTTTATAGGTAAGGTTTCCTTAAGTAATATATTTTTATAGGGCATTAAATATAATGCGCCTTAAAGATATTTTGAGTTAAACTCTTTCTTCAAAACAATGTCTATTGTATAAAATGAGATGTACGAGTATTAAATGAAAACCCAGTAAGATAATTTTGTACACATGATCTTACCCAAAAAGCCGAGAAGCAATGCAGTAAGATAATTTTCTAGTTACAGTGTCCCTCCCATCATCTCCATCCAACTCCCAAACCCCATTAACACCCACTGATTTTTACAAGGTTTTGATTCACTGTCTTTTGAACATTAAGCACACTGTTTTACTGTAGTTAGTATATGAGGGCAGGAAAAAAACAATGAGGCAATAGTTTAGTCAGTAATACTATGTAGGCCTGAAAGTTGAAGAAATTTCTGCTGAGTGAATACTCAGCAGGATCAAGTCCAGAGAATTTTTTAAGGGAATGCTCTTTTGATTGAATTGCTCGGTCATTATTCTACCTTTGAGCAGACAGAACCAGTTTTCTTGAAAGAACCCAGAATCTACTTAGGAACAGACAGAAATGATGCAATAATAATGTGTTGCACATACTTTCCCTTTTGCCTCCTGCCAGCTCAGAGCCAGATAATAAAGTCTTACTGACCTTAGGACTTGCACACTAGCTCTTATTTCATCACATGTATTCAGAGAGCCAATCAGTGCCAATTCCAGTAAAACACCTAGCCCTAGTGTATTGTAACTTTCCCTTAGAGGCAAGTAGAGTGAGCCCTGTGGGCCGGAGAGGACCATGTTCTATTTCTCATGTTTCCTTGGGGCCTAGCACAGTACCTGTGCTACAGTAGACAGCTGTTTAGTGAATCTTTGCTAGATCAATGGGTAGAGGAATTAATGAAAAACAGGGGAAGGTTTTTCCTGTCTTTCTTTTTTTTTTTGAGACGAAGTCTCCCTCTGAGCCCTGGGTAGAGTGCCATGCTGTCACGGCTCACAGCAACCTCAATCTCTTCGGGCTCAAGCAAACCTCTCACCTCAACCTCCTGAGTAGCTGGAACTACAGGCGCCTGCCACAATGGCAGCTAATTTTTTCTATTTTTTGGTAGAGATGGGGTCTCACTCTTGCTCAGGCTGGTCTTAAACTCTTTTTTTTTTTTTTTTTTTGGAGACAGAGTTTCAAGCTGTTGCCCTGGGTGAAGTGCATGGCATCATTATAGCTCATAGCAACCAACTATTGCGGTCTAAGAGATCCTCTTACCTCAGTTTTTCTATTTTTAATAAGTGACGGAGTCTCGCTCCTGGTCAAGCTGGTCTCAACTCCTGAGCTCAAGCAGTCCACCTACCTCGGCCCCCCAGAGCGCTATTACAAGTGTGAGCCACCACAGCCAGCCAGGAAGATACTTTCTTACATATATTAGTTTCACAAAAGAGGAGTCCATCTGTTCTCAAACATTATCTTTCTTGTTTGTTTGTTTGTTTGTTTTGTTTTGCAGTTTTTGGCCGGGCTGGGTTTGAATCTGCCACCTCCAGGCGCCCTACTCCTTTGAGCCACAGGTGCCACCCCACATTATCTTTCTTGCTTTGTCCAGGTCCAACCTCTTCTTCCTGTGCTTCACCTTAGAAGAATAAGAATTGTCTTGAGCCACACATTAAGTATACAAACATTAACAAAAGCTGATTACATACTTTTTGTGATATCTGACATCACAGATAAGCGAGAGAAAGTCCTCATAAAATCAGCATATGGCAAAGAAAGTCCTCATAAAATCAGCATATGGCCTGCAGGTTGGAAACCCTTGCAGAGTAACCAAATCCAATGGCTTTTTGCAGTCCATATTCTGTCCCCTTTGCTATGGGCGACCCTATTGGATATTCTCAATCTCCTGATGCTCTCTTTTCTTTAGCTTTAGACTACATGCTCTTTTTGATGTTCCTCCCACTTCTCTGGTTACTCATTTCTCTTTTTTTTTTTTTTGAGACAGAGCCTCAAGCTGTTGCCCTGAATAGAGTGCTGTGGCATCACAGCTCACAGCAACCTCCAATTCCTGGGCTCAAGCGAGTCTCTTGCCTCCACCTCCCAAGTAGCTGGGACTACAGGCGCCTGCCACAACGCCTGGCCATTTTTTTTTTTGGTTGCAGCCATGATTGTTGTTTGGTGGGCCCGGGCTGGATTGGAACCCGCCAGCTCAGGTGTACGTGGCTGGCGCCTTAGCCCGCTGAACCACAGGCGCTGAGCCGGTTACTCATTTCTCATTCTCCCCTTTAGCCTTCTTCATTTCTTGGCCAGAATCATCATTGTCTCCTCATGCTCTCTCTTTCTTTAGAGATAACTTCTGTCTAGGTTATCTCATGTATGTCTTTGGTTTCAACTACCACCTTTAGGTCCTATAACATGAAAACTTTCAAATCTATAACTAAGTTTTATTTGACACTTACTGTAACCATGCTCCATGTGAGGTAGTAGGGACATAGCCCTACAGGTTCTTACAGAACTTCTAGACTAGAGGGAAGACAGATTTAAACAAATAATTAAGATAAAATCAAATGCATAGAATGATAGAAGAAGTACAGGGAATTTCTTCAAGGAAGTGACCTGTAACCTACAACCTGAATGATGAGAAAGGATTATGAAGGTGAAGGGGAGAAGCCAGAAGCCAGAAAACAATTAGTAAGAGATAAACCAGAGAAGTGACCAGGGTCAAATAGTGAAGGGTCTTGGAAGGCATGATGGGGCTACTTTCTCCTAAGAGCAATGGGAAGGCTAAGAAGGGTTTTTAGTAAGTGACATGATCAGAATTGTGTTATAAAGAGGCACTGTCAAGAGGCTGGAGCCTGGATCAAGGTTTTAGCGAGACTAGATGTAGAGAAACCAGTGAGACGTGTGCTGCACTGGCCCAGGTGAAAGATGATGGTGCTGCCCTAAATTTGAATGGCAAAAGAGAAGGCTGATTCTAGAGCTATGGTCAGTGAAACTGATTACTGATTAGACAGAGTGGATGACGAGAGAGATGGGGATTTGAGGATGATTTTCAAGTTTCTGGCTACAGCTGGTTGAATGGTATATTTACTGAGATAAGTTGAAGAGTATATGCAAACACAGCAGGCACTACCAGTTACCCACCCAATGTCGTATTACTTCCTCCTTTCTAATTAATTTCTAATGAATCCATACTTTGTTCTAGAAGCTACTCCTCTGTGCACACCTTTGCTTCAGAATAGCCAGTCCCTCCTCCACCTTCAAGGAAAGAGTTTTAAATGAGTAAGACAATCATGGTTGCCAGCGATTTTTTTTTTTAGACACATAAATGAGATGCAGTTCTGCCCAACAGGATGACAGGAATGCAGCTAAAGGGTTTCTGAAAGGGTTTCTTTGGTAGCCACGGAAGCTGTGATTTTTTTCCTTTAAGAACACTTGGGAATAAGCAGCAAAGTTTTTTATAATCTTAAAAAAGGTATAGTTCTGGGGTGCGGTGACTCACACCTGTAATCTCAGCAATTAAGAGGCGAGGTGGGTGGACTGCCTGAGCTCAGAAGTTCGAGACCAGCTTGAGCCAGAGCAAGACCCCCGTCTCTAAAAAAATAGTCGGGCGTTGTGGCAGACAACTGTAGTCCCAGCTACTTGGGAGGCTGAGGCAAGAGAATTGCCTAAGCCGAGGAGTTTGAGGTTGCTGTGAGCTATGACACCACGGCACTCTACCGAGGGTGACAAAGTAAGACTCTGTCTCAAAAAAAAAAAAAAAGGTATAGTTCTGGATGCTTGTTGTTTAAAGCCACAGAGATTTTTGGGGTTATTTATTACAGCAAGATAATCTAGCAAAAGCTGATTAATACAAGTGGCTAATGCTGCTGCAGGCTTCTTATGAGATATTGACCATGAGGAGGGTTTGCCTGGGAACCAAGTTAACACACAGAGATCAACAAAACAGAAAGATGGGCAGGACCTGAGTTCCTAAGGTACCTTTGAACTACTGACTTAACCAACCCTGGAGCTATTTTGCCTCTGAATTCTTGTCTCTTTATATAATTAATTCCTTACAGTTTAAACTAGTTAAATTGGGGTTTTCTGTTACTTAAAAACAAAAGGATCTTGGCAACAAGGGGATGTATGCTCCTATTACAGGGAAAAGAGTGAATAACTGACTGGGGGAGGTGGCTCAAACCTATAATCCTATCACTTTGGGAGGCTGAGTCAGGAAGATTGCCTGAAGTCAGGAGTTCAAGATCAGCAAGGGCAACATAGCAAGAACCCATCACTAAAAATAAATAAATAAATAAAAGAGTGAATAATTGAAAACAATAATACAATCTTGCACAACTCTGACAAGGAACTTGAGAAACCTAATCTGTAGGGGTTAGCTCCCCTGCCCACCTTCTCCACAACAAATACAGCTGAGTAAGAGAAGAGAATAAAGAATAGATTTGACAACATGGGCTTAGGATGGCAAAAAAGTTGGATGAGAAGGCAGTTTGAAGTTGCGTTTGTGTAGTCCATTATATAAGACAAAAAACAAAACAAAAGAAAACAATTATTCAGAATTGTCAATGGCCAATAATGAAAAAGATATTGTAGAGCTTATGGGAAACTGAGGGAGACTGAAGTCTAAGCTGAGATGCCCGGTAAGTGGTTAGATGTGAAACCTAGAACTTGGAAGAGAAAGATTGGATAGAACCATTGATTTGGGGAGTTGAAGGCATGAGAGAAGATGAGATCACCTGAGGGAATCTGCTGAGTAAAAAGAGCAGAGGAAGGGGCTACAACAAAACACCAGAGAATCTGCATCCTCCAGGACGGATGGCAGAAAAGGTGACAACAAAGGGGTCTGAGAAGGAATGCCAGAGAGGTAGGAGATAAAACAGGGCCACGTGGTGTCTTGGAAGACAGGGGAAGAAGGACTTTTGAAAAGGAGGGCGTGGTCAACGCTATAGACAGCTGCCTTCTAAACTGCTCTGCTTGGCTGGTCCATGAGCATCTCATATTCACCAAGTAGAAGGGTGAGCTCACTTTCTCTTCTGTGAGTTTTCTGTATCAGTTAGTGAGGCTGTGTCTGCCCAGTCAGCCACCGTGTCTGCCTAGTCAGCCAAACAGGAAGTTCTAACTCCTCCTGGTTGACTCTGCAGCAGCTTCTGGTGTTCACCCACCCAGCACCTATTCACCCTCCTTTCCTCTATTCCATTCAGATATTCATCTCCCTGTCCCTGTATGTCCATGTACTTCAGGGGACTCAGCACCAACCCCGGCCCTGGGAGAAGATCCTGATTAGCCTAAGTGAATCACAGTGGGTCCACTCATCATACCAGTGACTGGTCTACTCATGGGTGTGTGACATGATTCTGGCCAAAGCAATATGAGGGGAGAGCGACAGAGGCCTGGGAATACAAGCTATACACTGCCTTACAATCTGGTTCGCTTACTACACAGTTAAGCTATATATGTACATACCTCACTCTCAGATACTTACCTAAGAGAACTGAAAACATACAATATTGATACACTATTGCTAGTGATGAAGACACTGAGTGGAAAACCCTAGACAGTTGATGATGTCATTAAACTGCTGAATTAACTGGCTCTGGAGCTTTCCTGCCTCGGGTCATCTTGTTATGCAAGATAATAAATTAGACTTTGTTGTTGTGTTTAAACCAGTGTGATTAGGAGTATTCTGTTTTTTGCAGCTGAAAAACATTCTAGTGGCTACAACTTCTCCGCAGTCTTCCATTCTGTCAGTCTTCCACCCAGACTGATTAGAATGGAGATTGACTGTAGTTCCAGGATAGGCCTTACTGTGTCTAAATCAATTGTTGTAATCTCATTTTCATTCACTGTTCAGGAACCCTGTCCCAGAAAGTGGGATTCAGACCATGGCATTCCCCTGGGCGTATGGTTGGTTCAGGAATGGGGCACATGACCCAATTTGCTACCTCCTTCTGCTCCTAAGGGAAGTCATGACATTAGATATTCCTAGCTTCTCTCCCACCCCATCTCTTTCTCTGTCTTGATGTAAATAAAAAAGCATGGACTCAGATTGCTGATGGCCATGTTCAATGCCACCAAGAGAAGCCAGCCTCAGGATGAAGATCACATGGTAGATAGCAAAGGAATGGCAATAACCTGGGTCCTAGGTGGCACTGTTGAGCCCCTGGACCATCTAGTTCTCTGCACTTTGCTGCTATGTGAGCCGTTGTATCCTTTTTAGTTCAAGTCAGTTTGAGTCAAGCTTCTGTTACTGGGAACTATTGTAAAAGCATCACAGGAGATGACCAATCCTCCCACATGCTACTGGACCAGGCAATATTGAACTGATCTCTCAAACATCTCTTGAACTTCTTGCCCCTTCTCATCCATACTGCCTTAGCCAATCCTAGATTTCTCTCCTGTATTCCTGCAGATACCTCCTACTTCACTGGTCTCCAGCTCCATCACCCTCCAGTTCCCCTCTACCTGCTGCCAACACGTGCTCTAAAAGGTGAAGGTGTGAGCACCTCACTTCCCTGCTTCAAACCCTTCTCTCTATGTGATTGTCTCTAACTTGGTCTTTAGGACTTACTTCAAGCTTCTTCTGGGATAGTTTTTCTAAAAGCTCTCAGGCTATTTCCTGACTTTGGCCAACCATGGTACTCCCATTGTAGAAATTACTATATCACGTCT
Source organism: Perodicticus potto (assembly GCA_963574655.1). Lineage (NCBI taxonomy): Eukaryota > Metazoa > Chordata > Mammalia > Primates > Lorisidae > Perodicticus > Perodicticus potto. The sequence goes on along the minus strand of CAUYRH010105943.1, from coordinate 42,939 downwards.
TGATTTTTCTCCCTTCTGTCTCTACTCATTGGAGTGTGGTGTGGTCCTGTGACTAAACAGACTGAGTTTGTTGAGTGAACACAAAGTATTATTAAGTTCCATCTAGGCTGAAACACGTACTTATAAAAGGGGACTCATCCAAACAGGTAATTTGTTCTACTGTTAGGAACATTGGACTGCAATCCGCAAAGCCTGCAATTTTGTACTGGTTTAGGAGCTGTAGGGACCTAAAGGATGTGCCTGGCCTCCACGCAACTCAATCTTCCATCTGCAAAATGGAAATACTACTGTTATGTGAGTGGTAATGTAAACTACTGTCTACCTTTTTTGAGGGGATAGTTATTTTGCCTGAAAACTTTTCATTCACAGTGAAAAAGCAAAAAGGGAAAAGCTGTTAATGCTTTTATGGAAAATAAAATGTAAACACCAAACTCTTTCACAATGAGTTTATTTTCCATGATTTATAGCCTAGGTAATGAGATCATTTTGCAAAGACATGTACTAGGGGAGAATAAAGGAGGTGATTATGATCATTAGAGGTGGCTTCAAAGGACCACCAGACAGCACTCTTGACAAACAGAATATAAAACACAAAATGCTCCCGACACTGCCTCTTCGGGGCAGTCAAAACACAAACATAAATGTAGGTTGCTCAGTCACAAAACAGATTGACTTGGCTGTTCTAAACTCCACACAGAAAGGAAGACAGAGAGGGTGGTGGTAGGGGAGAGTGATTACTCCTCAAACAGAGTGATTTAACACCACCATTGGCTATGTGACAGATAAACTAATTTGCCCAAATCAGTAAGCTTGGGTTTTTCCACCCACATTAATTTGGTCGCTTGCACATGACAACAGCATTATTTTTGGTGACCAGATTCAAAGGCCTGGGCATTGCAGCTAGCAAGAGAACACAAACAACTCAAGGCAGGACACTACGGCCAGTTCAGTAGCTTTTGCTCCTTCAGTGACCACAAGGGCAGGGGAGCCCATGGCTGCCTTTAGGGCTTGATGTGGTATGTGACCGAACTCCAATTAAACTTTTTCACCTGAACTTCTGGTATTCCTTCCATCTCAGATCTTTGGAAGCCATTGAATGTGATGGAAATGTGGTCTTGTGGCCAAATAGCAGTCTGGAGCCTGTGGCTGGCTGGTTTTATTTTTAGGATTATAGGAGACCTCCATTGAGCCTCTTTCTTTTATTCTGAACCTCATGCCCCATTCTGAACCTTCTCTTTCCCAGGAAGGAGAGGCTACAACAGCTTGGAGAATGGCAAAAACCTGGGTTTCATGGTCATATGGATCAAGATTTGAGTTTCAGCTTTAGCATCTCCTAATTATATGACCTTTAGTAAACAACTCAACTTCTTTGAGCCTTGCTTATCCCATCTACAATATGGGAATAATAATATATATATATGCTTATTTTATTACTTTATTCATTCAACATTTTTTGCCTCCTCTGTTCCAGGCAATATGCTAGATCTGAGCCCACAAAGGTAAGTGATATAAATAAAGGTCCTGTCCTCATGGAGCGTATGGTCCATTATGAGAAACGAATAATAGACACAAAGCATTTAGTACTATGCCCGGATTTTAACAGATACTGAATAAATGCTTTGAGTAGACCAGAAATTTAATTATTGAAATTCAATAGCATCTTGGAATACATTAATTCCTTTTTCGTTGATCCCATTCCTACCTCAGAGCCTTTGCACATGTTGCTCTCGCTGTCTGGGTTTGTTCTTTTCTCAACTATTCACATGGCTTCCTCTCTAACCTTGTTCATATCTGTATTCAAATGTCACCTCCTCACAGAGGCCATACCTAACCACCTATTGAAATAGCTCTCCTACCTTTATCACACTCTATCTTCTTATTTGCTTAAACCCATTCTTTTCTTTTTTCTTTTTCTTTTTTTTTTTTTTTTTGAGAGAATTTAACTTTGTCACCCTCAATAGAGTGCTGTGGCGTCATAGCTCCCAGCAACCTCAAACTCTTGGGCTCAAGTGATCCTCTTACCTCAGCCTCCCAAGTAGCAGGGACTATAGGCACCCCGCCACAATGTGTGGCTATTTTTAGAGATCAGGGAGTCTCACTCTGGCTCAGGCTGGCCTTGAACTCCTGAGTTCAAGCAATCCACTCACCTCAGCCTCCCAGAGTGCTAGGGTAACAGTGTGAGCCACCGGACCTGGCCTTTCAAACCCATTCTTGATAGTTTTTAAAAAACATCTCCTCATGATAAATTCCTCTTAGATTTAGGGCAAATTTTCATGCAAAAGTCTCTATAATATTTAAAAGATATTCTATCATTTTAAAGATACTCTATCTTTAAAAGATGAAGATGCTTTACAATAAAAGATAAGAATGGCCAATAAGCACACAAAAAGATGCCCAGCATCACTAGTCATCAGGGAACTTTAAAAAGACTGAAACTATGGGGTGGCGCCTGTGGCTCAAAGGAGTAGGGCGCCAGCCCCATATGCCAGAGGCGGCAGGTTCAAACTTGGCCCCAGCCAAAAACTGCAAAAAAAAAAAAAAAAAAAAAAAAACTGATACTATTAAGTGTTGGTAAGAACGTGGAACAACTGGAACACTCATACACTGCTGATGGGAATGCAAACTGGCACACCAATTTTAGAAAAGACTTTTGGCTCGGCACCCATAGCACAGTGGTGAGGGCGCCAGCCACATACACCGAGGGTGCTAGGTTCGAACCTGGCCCTGGACAGCTAAACAACAATGGCAACTGCAACAAAAAATAGCCAGGTGTTGTGGCAGGTGCGCATAGTCCCAGCTACTTGGGAAGCTGAAGCAAGAGAATTGCTTAAGCCCAAGAGTTGGAAGTTGCTGTGAGCTGTGATGCCACAGCACTCAACCAAGGGCGACATAAGACTCTGTCTCAAAAAAAAAAAAAATAGAAAAGACTTTTAACAGTTTCTTATACAGTTAAGCCATATATGTACATACCTCCTTCTTTGATATTTACCTAAGAGAACTGAAAACATACATGTGTATAAGGACATGTATATGAATGTACATAGTCACAAATTGATGACCACCAATGTCTACCAACTGATGAGTGGATAAACAAAATGAGATATATCCATATAATGGAATAATATTTAGCAATGAAAAGGGATGAACTGTTGATATGTGCTACAACGTGAATGAATCTGAAAACACTGTACTAAGTGAAAGAAGCCAGACTCGAGACTACATACTATCTGATTCCATGTACATGATATTCTGAAATTAGATTGGAATTTATCCAGGTCCTAGAGCAAGGAGGAGAGAATTTACTATAAATTGGCACCAGGGAACTTTTCAGGATGATGAAAATATCTTCAGTGTGGTGGTGGTTACACAATTGTATACAATTACTAAGACTCAACAAACTATACACTTAAAATTGGTGAATTTTATCATATGTAAATTATGCCTCAAAATAGCTGTTACAAAAGTTTTAAATACAGGATGGCCATAAAGTTGGTGTGCAATTACACATGAACTTTATGGCCACCCCGTATATAGATATTTATGCATAGAAAATAACTCTATACTTCTCTCTTGTGGTAGGATTAGAGTGCTTTTCATTTTCTTGTCTTTGTTTATCCAAATTTTATAAAATTTCCACAATGATTATATAGTGCTTTTGCAGAGAGAAAAAAGCAAAACAATAAAATGCCATGAACATAAATAATTGGGTTATTCAGCAAGGGATCTATTGTTAATTCAACATTGTTTGCTTGTAATGCAGCCCATTTGGGTCACCTTATTCTCATCTATCTTTCCTCAGTGGCACTTCTGAAGGGTGAGCTGAGGAAACGGATGCAACAAGGTACAGAGCTTAATAGCAATGCCTTGTCCATCCAGCCCTTGGTTTGGCTCTGACCTTGATTTTTGAATGAATACACAGTAGACTAATGATAGGGGACTCTCATCCTACTTGGCCAACTCCCCCCTCCATTCCAACCCAGATCAACTCATGCGTCCTCCAGGCCTCAAGGGAAAGTCCTCAGCACAGGGCTGGGCAGACTGTGGTTTGTGGGGTCTAGTCCAGGCACCCACCTCCAGCTCACATTGGTCTGTTAGGTGCTGCATGGTCTTGGTGAAGTCAAGAGGCCATTCATCAGCGCAGACCCATGATGAGAACGACTGCTCATGCTGCTCATGGCAGGACACGGAGTCCCTCCAAGAACCCCTCTGGCGGGATGCTCAGTGTCAACAGGCCTCTGGCCCTTTTCCCCTATCACACATCCAATTCATCTCCCAACTTTGCGCTTATGAAAGGGCAGTCACCTTAGGAGACCTGTAGGCAGAGGATGGCATGTTAGGAGAAGTCCGCATTGCTTGCCTTTGAATGCCTTGGCTGCACAAGGTTTCGGACAAGGGTCCAGTTGACAGGACACAGGAATCCAGTAAGGATAATAAAGCTGTAATTATAAAAATGTCTCATGGGGGGAATATGCAATTTTCTAGCCACCCTAGTCAAGAAGTAAAGCCCAGCAGAGAGGATCAGAGCAGTTGGGGTGGGTGCAGAGGAGACGATCACAGCTATCCTCAAGCCTCTGCTTTGTCACCCATAAATGCTAAGTTGGACAAGATTCCAGGTTCCAAACTTGGGGCCTCTGTCCTCGGGATTCACCCAGGCACTATTGTTAGGAACTACTTATAGCATCCGAAAATTCCATATGTTATTATTATTTTTTTTTTTTTTTGAGACAGAGCCTCAAGCTGTCACGCTGGATAGAGTGCCGTGGCATCACAGCTCACAGCAACCTCCAATTCCTGGGCTCAAGCCAGTCTCCTGCCTCTGCATCCCAAGTAGCTAGGACTACAGGCGCCCGCCACAACGCCAGGCCATTTTTTGGTTGCAGCCGTCACTGTTGTTCGGGCTGGATTCGAACCCGCCAGCTCAGGTGTACGTGGCTGGCACCTTAGCCCGTTGAGCCACAGGCGCCGAGCCAATTCCATATATTATTCACAGCAGCCAAAAGGCAAAACAACTGACATGTCCATTGATGGATGAATAATAAACAAAATGTGGAATATCCATACAGTAGAATATGATTTAGCCTTTGGAAGCAAAGAAATAATTTTAAAAATTTTAGAGACAGAATCTTGCCCTGTCATCCAGGTTAGAGTACAGTGGGGTGATCATAGTTTAAGTGATGTTTTTGCCTCAGCCTCCTGAGTAGCTGGGACTATCAGTGGATACCACTAGGCCCAGTTAATTTTTAAATTTTATGTAGAGATTAAGTCTCACCATGTTTCCTAGGCTGGTCTCAAATTTTTAGCCTCAAGTGATCCTCCTGCCTTGGCCTCCTAAAGCACTAGGATTACAGGTATGAGCCACCAAGCCCAGTCCTAAGGAAAGAAATTCTGATACATGATACAGCCTGGATGAACCTTGAAGACATTATGCTAAGTGAACAGTACCAGTCACAAAAGAATAAATACTATCTGCATCCCAATTTATATGAGGTACCTAGAGTAGTCAAAATCAGAGACAGCTGGGAGGCCTGGTGGCTCATGCCTGTAATCCTAGCAGTCTGGTAGGCCGAGGCAAGAGAATCACTTGAGCCCAAGAGTCTGAGGTTGCTGTGAGCTATGATGCCACAGCACTGTACCAGGGGTGACAAAGTGAGACTGTCTAATAAGTACAGAAATAAATAAATGAAATAAAAATGATAGAAAATATGCAAATTATGACCTATGCAGGGGGTTTGGGCAGTTACAACCTTTCAAAGCATGGCATCTTTGGGGGGGAAATAAAACAGAGGGGCCTTGATGGAAAGGTTGGCTTGGGTAAGTACCTTGTTACCTAACTCCATCCCCAAATGATATGCTTTTGTGCTTCAGGAGGCCATGCTAAATTAGGTGAAACATCCTCCAGAGGACAAAACAGATGGTGTCTTCAGACAGCTTCTACCCAGCCACAGGTCTAGGCATTTTGGGTTTACGATAGTCCTTTTTCCAGTCTATTTTTTGGAACAGCCAGCAACCTTTAGATCTACGTGAAACACGACACTGACTAGAAATGGGTGGCACCAACCAATACCATGAGAAGCAAGATGATACCCTCTCTAAGACCTTCATCCATCACCCCCATACTCCTGAACCAGGACAGGACCATAATGGATCTTGGCAGCCTGCTCAGCACATAGATAACATACAAGGCAGCTCAAGGCAGAAGTAAGAGTAAACACAAAAGACTCTGTTTTCCCAGATCAAAAGCTTGGGCACGGGGGATTCTGGTCCTGTGAGTGTTCTCATTCACTATGAGGCCAAAAACCATTCGGGGAATTTCCAGCTCTCCCCTCTGCCATGCCAACCTTCCTTGAAAGGCAGCATGTAGCGTGAGTGGGAAGAACAATCAGATGACAAATTTAATCCAAATACTGCCCCCTCCGTGGCCCTGTGACCTTGGCACTGAGTTGCTTTGCAGAATGGCAATAACAATGTCTCCTTCGATCTCATTATTACGGCTCAAATGAGACTTTGTCCTGGGACATGCTTGGAGAATGTATTGTACTACTGCTTAAGAATTTTCTTCTGCTCTTATGCTTGAAATTTAGAGTAGAGTAAATAGTGCCGTTATCGTGTGTCATTTAAGGAAACAGACAGAGCCTCAGAGCCCTGACTGCTGGAATTGTTGCTTTTTTGTTCACTAAATGTTAGCAACACGATGTTTTCTATAGAGGTGAGGAGGAAAATGTCCAGTTAACTGCAGATGACTGGGGCTGTGCAAGGATCACCCAATGTGATCCCATTTCTTTCCATCTCCTAGAGCAGTGGTTCTCAAACTTCCTAATGCCGCGATGTACTTTCATTGTTACAAAGGGGTTGCGACTCACAGGTTGAGAACCGCTGTCCTAGAGAGAAGTCGCATTTCTTTAAGGTGATGCAGGTATGCTAGGTGAAAGCCAGAGCAAAAAAGGGATCATCTGGTCCCCACCCTCTTTGGGGTACATGAGTCTTTAATGCTGGGAGGCAGGGAGTTAGTGTGTGTCTTTGCTCGGGTTGGCCATCTTCTCCCTCCCAGAAAGCAGGGAGGGGAGAGGCCTTGGGGAAGGTTTCATTCTCGCATTTCTGGGGAGATATGTTTACAAAGGCAGAAAGCCAGTAATCTGCTTTCCCTTCTTCCTTGACCATAAGTAAATCAACAGACACCATGTGAACATGGCCTTGCAGCTGCTCATCGTGTTGTTAAGCTCTTGCCTGGGTCTGGATGGTGGAAGTGGGACAGAGTCCCCTCCTCCCTTCTCTAGGCTCAGACCCAGAGCCCAAAACCTAGATGCAACTGAAGCAGACACCCAGGATGCCTTCTGAAGCTGCTCAACTGTGACCTCCTGGAAGAAAATGGCCCTGGACATTTCTTAGAACAAAGCAGACAACTGAACACATTATAATGAGCCTGCAGGAGGGGCACACCATGCCCTCCTAGGAAAGGGACAAGGGGAGTGGTTTCAGTAACAGAAAACAGAACAAAAGGGACTCCCCCACATGGGCACAAAGCCTCAGAGGACAGGCAAGCTTTGTTGTTTGACTCTTCCCGGCTGCCTGGTTAGGATTTACCCCTTAACTGGCCCCTTTGGAGCCATCTGGAGATGGTAAAAACTACATAGGCAGTAGAGTGCCACAGGGTCCTGTGAGATTTTTCAGCTGAAAGACTTTGGGCTAGTCACTTCTCTCCAGGCCTCAGTTTTTGCATCTGTAGAAGGGAAATAGGTAAACCTATTTCCAAAGCGTTGGGAGGCTCCAATGAAATGACGTTTGTCCAATCTACCACATAGAAGGACTACCACACACAGGCTGTCTCCTCACCTGCCTCTATCTGAGGGTGAAGGCATCACCAGCAGCTGCCCACTGCCTTGTTTTAGAGAGGCAGGCACCATGCATCCTCCTCTAACTCCACACCAGGCTGCCATCGTCCAGGTGTCACATGACCGGTCGAGCCTGCCCTCCCCGGACCACCTCAGATGTCCCAGGCCGGCATGGTGAGGGGCAGATGGGAGCAGCCAGGACCCTCGGCGGGCAAACCACTGTGGGCCACCCGCCCATTCCGCAGCGGGAGGCGGCCGGCCTTGGAGATCCCGCTGCTGGGGCCTGACTCGGAGGGCAGGCCGGAGTCGCTGGGATGCACCTCCACGAAGACCCGCCTGCGTAGGAGGCCGCCGGGCCGCTCGGAGTAGGCCTGCTTGTGGCTGCCCCGCGGCAGCCGGCAGAGCTGGGCGCGGAAGGCGGCCTGGAAGCCGCGGCGGAAGTTCTCGTTGAAGTAGCCATAGATGATGGGGTTGGCGCTGCTGTTGAAGAAGGCCAGCCAGTGGGCGAAGGGGAAGGCGTAGACGGTGACCAGGTGCAGCTGCGGCGCGCTGAGCTGCCCGTAGTCGATGAGCAGCAGCAGCGCCCAGAGCGGCAGCCAGGACAGCGTGAAGAAGAGCGCCACCATGACCAGCATGTGCACCACGCGGGCCCTGCGCCGCGCCGCGCGCCGGCCGGCCGCCGCCGCCGCCTCGCCGTCCTGCGCGGGGCCCGGCGCCTTGCACAGCTTGCGGGCGATGCGGGCGTACATGACCACGATGAGCGCCAGCGGCGCCAGGTAGATGTGCCAGAAGAGCACGGTGGTGTAGACCCTGCGCATGCCCTTCTCGGGCCAGGCCTCCCAGCACGAGTAGAGCGGGTAGGAGCGGTTGCGGGCGTCCACCATGAAGTGGTGCTCCTCACGGGTGACCGTCAGCGTAACGGCCGACGGACACATGATGAGCAGGGCCAGGGCCCAGATGACCGCGATGGTGACCAGCGCCTTCCGCAGCGTCAGCTTCTCGCGGAAAGGGTGCACGATGCAGCGGAACCTGCGGTGGGGGTGAAGAGGCAGGGGTCTGGGTGAGGACCGGGGACGGGGCCCCCAGCATTCATCCTCACCCCCCAGGCAGCCCAAAGAACAGCTCGAGCCTCGGTCAGGCGTTTTAGTAAGCAAATTGGTTTGCCACCTGTGTGGGAGTCAGCTCATCTGGCTGGGTAGTCAAGGAGCGAAGGCAATCATAGGGTTTGGGTGGGGGGAGGAGACTGCAAGAGGTGAGGGAACGTAAATCCTGTTTGTGCACTTTTGGGGGTTAACTAATTAGCTAAGAGCTAGCAGCGCACTCAGTCTGCAAGGTCTGTGCTCTAGCAGGCCAATTAGGTGTCAAGAATATAATTTCTAGCTGTTTATGGATTCTCCAGAAAACCTTGGGAGGTCAGATGTGGAGCCTGACAGGCTATTCCCCTGTCATCTTGGCCACAGTCCTTCTGTCAATATCTCCACCATATTAGGACAAGTTGGTACCATTTATTTCTTTGTTAGGCTGTTTCAGCAGCAATTGTTACACCCTTAATTTACAGATGAGGAAACTCCAGACTTGGAAAGTGCTAACCAAGTGCCTTAAGGTCATACACCAAGCAGCAGGTACCACCCTTGACCCTAGATTTGTCTTGTTCCACTGGGCCACAGAAACCAGTAGATGTAAGCCCTTCCTATGCATTGCAATCTCCTGAAGCATTTAAAACAACCAAACAAACAAAACCTGTGCCTATTCTGGGCCAAAGTTTCTAATGAAATTAGTCTAGGAAGTAGTTTTAGTATTAGGTTTATTTTTTTTTAAGTTCCTGGAGTGATTCTACTGTGCAGTCAGAGCTGAGAACTGCTATATGTAGGTGGAGGTGGGAACCTCCCCCTTGAGGTGTGGATCCAAGGTGATTGCTCAACTGCAAACTCTTTGAGAAGAGGTGCTGTGTCTTTTCTTCTCAGTATACCTAGAGTGTGTTTATGCATGAATGAATGAACAATCAGAAGGGCATATTACTCAAAAATCTTTTTGAGACTCAGCTTTCTCCTCTGTAAAATGGGGTCAATAATATGACCTACTCTGTAGGGTGGTCGAGAAGATTAAGTGAGATTACATTTACCACATTAGTGAGAAAAAGGAAGGGCTCCTACTTCCCAGAATATCTTCCCTCCTCTACTGATGCCAGAAAATAGAAACCTGAAGATCATCTAGTCAAGTTTACTGGTTTGGTGGCCCAGAGTGGGGAAGGGACTTTCTTATGGTCACATGGCTATTTAGGGTCAGACCTAGAACTTAGGTCTAGAGCTGATGCCCTACTGAATGCTCTTTCCACTTCACTAGACGGTGTCCTGCCTGCCTGCCTACCTACTCTTTCCTTGGTCTGACAGCAACTTTTACGTCTCCCACGGCCTGTCTCAAACCTTGCAGTCTCATCCTGTGTGCCTTTGACCTACTGGCTTCACAGCAGCACATGCTTGAGAAATCTCCAGAGAACAAATAATTCTTAAAACAAGTAGTACTGGCTGTAAGTGCAATAGCACTTAATGGATGGAGGAAAATCCTGGGGACAGTTTATGAAAGCTTCTAGAGGAAGTGGGTCTTGAAGAATATTGAAACACCCCTGGGAGAGGCTGAAAACCATCAAATCATTCAGTGATGGTAATAAAACAAAGATCAGTGAAGGGGAGGCAGTTCCCCCATCACCCAGCTACGTAGTGGTCTTGTGGAGAGAGGAACCCAGTGCCATCACCCCAGCTGTCTACTTCACCGGGTTACTATGTTTGATGAGGGCAGAGGTTGAGAGAGAATGAGAACACTAGATTTTGTAATAGAATGGGCAGGGGTAAGAAGTGCCCATGTTGGGGAGAGGACAAGGCATATTAATAGCTGGCATTTAGACTCCGTGCCAGGAACCATGCATAAGCTTTATAAGCAGATGTTCACTGAGGCCTCTCAACCACCCTGTAAGGTATTTGCCATTTTACAAATGAGTCTACAGAGGCTAAGTGTAAAGTGACTTACTGCCATGATCCCGTTAGGCCGTGATGAGGACACGTCCAGCTTATCTGCCTGCCTCCTCTTCCCTGGGGTAAAGCACCTTCAGAGAGCCCTTATACCACCAAAGATGCTGAAGGGGAGGAGGACTCATTGTACATAAGGAAGACTCCCGGGTTCAGTGCTTTGTAGGGTGCCCCCGGCTCCATTCCATACCTCTGGCCACATTAACAGATCTATGGTTACCACAGAATCTGATGGACTCTAAGGCTGAAAGACCAGAGGGGTGGAGATGGGGACTGAGTAAGGCCTAGACTGCCAGAAACCAGCATGGAAGCCGTGGGGTAGAGTGAAGAGGCAGGGAGAATCCCTTCCTCCATGTCCACACCAAGGCCTGCCTGGTAAGCTAACTCACCTCATTCTGGCTCCCCTGGCTCAGACTTACGGGTAGCAGGATTCCTACTGCTTTGGAAACAAGCACTGCTCTCAAGCTCCTCACAGGCCTCAGCAATCTTTATTAAACATTCTCAGGAGCTACCTACAAGCCTTCTAGAAGGAGTTCTCCATGGGTCCCTCAACTGTAGAGAGCAGCCAGACCCACAACCCTTCCCTTTATGGCTGAGGGTTTAGCCCCACCTCGCATAAAACGGCCCCAGCCTTCTAGCTAGCCCCGCATTGCAGACCATGGCCCCTCTTAGTGCTGGACCCCAGTTGGCCCAGGGGAAATTCAGCCAGGAAACTGCTTACCTTTCCACAGCAATGGCCACCAGTGTGAAAACAGAAGCCGATACAGACATGCCCTGCACCAAGCCGCTCATCTTGCACGTGGCATTGTCGAATGGCCATCCTGCAATGACACAGGCCACTGGAGAGTGAGAGATATTCACCCACCAAGACCCAGAGACCTCAGGCTAAACCAGGTCCCTCCTGAAGCTTATATCTTGCCTCCATGTCCTGCTAGGGGTCATCTGAGCTCTGCTTACACACTTCCAGGGATAAGGAATGGACCTGCCCATATAACCATGGACAGTGTGATTATCGGAGAAATGTTCTTTGTATTGACCAATGATTTCTATCCCTGACGTTTAAATCTATTCAGCCCTGCCTGGCTTTCTGCTCCCTTATCTCCACCCAAGTTCTAGGCCAATGGTTCTTAGCCCAGAGGTTCTTCACCTGGAAAGCTTTGACAAGAACAAATGGCCAGGCCCACGCCAGGCCAATGACAGTCAGAATCTTTCAGATGTCAGTATTTAAGAAATCTACCCAAGGGATTTGAATGGCAGCCAAAGTTGAGGACAAATTGATCCTGACTCCCAGGTGGGGAGAGGTATAAGCAGCCCAGCTCTTCCTACCTGGTGTCATGACTCTGATCCCTGGGCTTCTGCTTTGTCAGGAGACCTGACCCCACCTGCCCTTAGCACTGTAACATCACTGGTCACACCCTGGGTCCTGAGGTTATGTGTTGGTAACCAGCTGGTGTCTCTGTCCCTCTAAGACCAGAGGCCCCACCTTATTCTTGTCTATTGTGCCTAAAACAGGAGTTGCTTCTGGAGGTAGCGGCCCTCCTTTTACCAACACTCCCCCCACCCACCATGTTGACTTTCTATCTTCACAGTTTCTAAGTACTAGGCACTCTCTTTCTTTCTTTCTTTCTTTTTTTTTTTTTTGAGACACAGTTTCACTATGTCGCCCTTGGTAGAGTGCTGTAGCATCACAGCTCACAGCAACCTCAAATTCTTGGGCTTAAGCAATTTTCTTGCCTCAGCCTCCCAAGTAGCTGGGACTACAGGCCCCTCATAACACCTGGCTATTTTTTGTTGCAGTTGTCATTGCTGTTTAGCAGCCCGGGCCAGACTCAAACCCGCCACCCTAGGTGTATGTGGCCAGTGCCCTTACTGAGCCACAGGTGCCGAGTCAACCAGGCACTGTTTCATCCAAGCCTCACAACAGCCTTACTATTGCTGTCCCCTTTTTACAGATGAGAAATCTGAAGGAGAGATCAATGTTTTACGTACACAAAAAGTAAATAATTAAAATCTACCAGGCCGGGTCAGGAGGTGGGGACCCACAATGAAATATAAACTATAACAAATAAGCCTAATTGTAACACAAGTGAATAATATAACCAGATTGAAGGGCGTGAAGAAGAAAGACTCTAACCAAAGTAACTCTGGAAAGCAGCATTTTGAATGTATACTATAAAACTACAAGAACTGTATACAAATCAAATTCTGTATTCTCATGAGTTTGTGGTATTGCCAAAAATGCATAAACTGGATATAAATATGGGAAAACATTAGGCAAACCCAAATCACTAAACTATAGTTTAGTAGTACAGAAAATACATATGTTATACTAAGATTGAACAAATAAGTAAATATCTGTGAATAATCCAAGCTAGATTTCTCACTGTCTGAGAAAGAAATTGCAAATAAGGAAAAGGGGAAAGTTAAAATGAATCATGTGATAGCAGATTGATACCATGATTTTTTTGAGAAAGAGAGTGCCACTCTGTCACCCTGTGTAGAGTGCCATGGCATCCATCATAGCTCACAGCAATCTCCTTGCCTCAGCTTCCCAAATAGCTGGGGCTACAGGAGCCCACCACAATGCCTGGTTAATTTTTCTATTTTAGTAGAAACAAGATCTCACTCTTGTTCAGGCTGGTCTTAAACTCCTGAGCTCAAGCAATCTACCCACCTCAGCCTCCCAAAGTGCTAGGATTACAGGTATGAGCCACCATGCCAGGTCTGGACTTAACGATTTTTAAGACACAGGTGGGCCAGGCATGGTAGCTCATGCCTGTAATCCTAGCACTCTGGGAGGATGAGTCCAGTGAATTGCTTGAGCTCAGGAGTTCGAGACAAGCCTGAGCAAGAGAGAAACCCTATCTCTACTAAAAATAGAAAAATTAGCCATGCGTTGTGGTGGGCACCTGCAGTCGCAGTTACTTGGGAGGCTGAAAGCAGGAATATCACAAGAGCTCAGGAATTTGAGGTTGCTGCGGAGCTAGGTTGACACCATGGCACTTTAGCCCTGGTAACAGAATGAGACTCTGTCTCAAAAAAAAAAAAAAAAAGTATATATATGTATATATATTTGTATGTATATGTATTTATATGTATATGTATATATATTTGCATGTATATGTATATATATGTATGTATATGTATATATATTTATACATACAGATGAACAGATACAGAAATAAAGATATATGTGTGTTAAATACCTCTGTGTTGCTGTGTGTGTGTGTATTCCCTAGCCTTATCCTTTGAGAGGGCCTAGATACAATGACACCTCAAGAGTGATGAACACACCTACAACCCAGATCTTGGGTTAGCTGGGGCTACAGGAGCCCACCACAATGCCTGGCTAATTTTTCTATTTGGTGTCTAACTACCATTCTCCAATGAAAAGAATTTGGGCTCCTTAGAGAAATAATTAATCCAGGGATGGAACAGGGATCATACAAGATGATCCTGGAGTATCCTGTGGGGCCAGAAAGTAAAAAAGTACTAAAAAAAAAAATCATGGCAGCGTGTTGAAGAACCCAGGAGCCACTGGAAAAAGCTCCCAATAGCCAAAACAAGGACAATTTAAACAACAAACTACTATATAAATAGTGGTAATGTTGGATTATAACCTATAGAGCAGCATCTGAATGAATAAATGTAGAGAGAATGATGGAAGTAGAAAATCCTCATTGAGAGATATGGCAGTAATAATTATCATAGACAGGAACCATCAAGAGACACTAAAATTAGTTGGCAAAAGTGTAATGAGAAATAGGACATTTCCATAATCACAAAGTATCACCTAATAAGATATTTATAAATTATAAAGAGAAAAATGTTAGCTTTACAGTGGAAAAACCTAGGACACACCACCTTAACCAAGTGGTCAAAGTTAATATCACCAGTACTGCATGCAGTTAAGATGTGTCTTCTCAATATGTCTTTTGTGGTATTATTGCCAAAAACACATAAACTAAATCTAATTGTGGGGAAACAGTCAAACCCAAATTGCGCAACCTTCTGCAAAATAACTGATCAGTACTCTTCAAATAACTGATCAGCACTCTTCAAATAACTGATCAGCACTCTTCAAACCTGTCAAGGTCATGAAAGGCAGAAAGACCAAGGACCTGTCACAGATTAGAGGAAACTAAGAAAACAACTACTAAATACAGTGTATCATCCTGAGTTGGATTCTAGAAAAAGGCATTTGTGGGAAAACTGCTGAAATTCAAATCAAGTCTGTAGTTTAGTTAATAGTATCGGACCAATGCTAATTTCCTGCTTTTGATCACTGCATTTTGTGCAAAGTGCATGGGAACTCTCTGTACTAGTTTTGCAACTTTAAGTCTAAAATTATTTTAAAAGGAAAAGGAAAAGAAAAGCCCACAGACTCAAAAGGCCACATACTGTTTGATTCCATTTATGTGACTTTCTTGTAAAGGTGAAACTATGCTTTCTGCCCTACAAAAAAGAGATCCAGGCTCAGCGTCCATAGGACAGTGGTTACGGTACCAGCCACATACACGAAGCTGGCAGGTTCCAACCAGCTGGGACCAGCTGAACAACAATGACAACTGCAACAAAAAAATAGCCAGGCGTTGTGGTAGGCACTTGTGGTCCCAGCTACTTGGGAGGCTGAGGCAAGAGAATCGCTTAAGCCCAAGAGTTTGAGGTTGCTGTGAGCTGTGACATCACAGCACTCTACCGAAGATGACATAGTGGGACTCTCTCTCTAAAAAAAAAAAAAAAAAAAAAAAAAAAAGAGACTTGGTGCCCCTAGCTAAGTGAATAGGGCTCCAGCCACATATACTGAAGCTAGTGGGTTCAAACCCAGCCCAGGCCTGCTAAACAACAATGATAACTGCAACCAAAAAATAGGCGGGTGTTGTGGCAGGTGCCTGTAGTCCCAGCTGCTTGGGAGGGTGAGACAAGAGAACGGCTTGAGCCCAAGAGTTTGAGGTTGCTGTCAGCTGTGATGCCATGGTACTCTACTGACGGTGACATAGTGAGACTCTGTCTTGAGGAAATAAAAAAAAACAACAGAGATCCATGGTGCCAGGAGGTGGAGGGAGGAGCCAACTACAATGTGACAAAGGGGAGCCTTTTGGAGTGATGAAATTGTTCTAAATCTTTTCTCCTCTTGCCCCAGCCGCCTCAGTAGCCAGGACTACTCAGTAGGCATGACCCATCATATGTGGCTAATTTTGAAAATTATTTTTTGGAGACAGGCTCTTGCTATATTGCCCAGGTTGGTCTTGAACTCCTGGACTCAAGCAATCTTCCTGTCTTACACTCCCAAAGTGTTAGGATTACAGGTGTGAACCATTGTGCCTGGGCTTCTACATCTTGATTACAGTAGTAGCTATATGACTGTCTGTGATCATCAAAAATTGTAGAACTATATACTAAAAAAGGCAAGTTATACCTTAACAAAAATATTTAAATGTTTAGCTGGGCATTGTGGTGGGTACCTGAAGTCACAGCTACTTGGGAGGCTGAGGCAAGAGAATCACTTAAGCCCAAGAGTTTGAGATTGCTCTGAGCTGTAAAGCCACGGCACTCTACCGAGGGCAACAAACACTCTGTCTCAAAAAAAAAATTTTTTTTAATGTTAAATGTGCACACATTCACAGCACATTTTCTAAGATTGTATACAGACAAAAAGACACAAATTAAATACAACAGAATGGCTGCCTATGAGTCAGAAAAGGGATTTGGAGTGGGGGAGGGTATAGAAAGGAACAAATAAATAAGTAAAAGATAAACAAAGGGCCTCACAACAAAGTTAGGTCACATAATGCCATGAACTGTGGTCATGAAAAGATTCAGCCCTCTGTACCTGAGTTAGAGAGAGAACAAGAAAGTAGTTGTATGAAGTTTTATTTAATTGCAAAAGAGTCTATTAGGAACAAGCTAAATACTCAACAAAAATAAATCATATTTATCTTACAAAGGATGTGAAAGATCTTTACAAAGAGAACTATGAAACTCTAAGAAAAGAAACAGCTGAAAATGTCAACAAATGGAAAAACATACCATGTTCATGGTTGGGAAGAATCAATATTGTTAAAATGTCTATACTACCCAAAGCAATATATTTTTAATGCAATTCCTATTAAAGCTCCATTGTCATATTTTAAAGATCTCAAAAAAATAATACTTTATTTTATATGGAATCAGAACAAACCTCGAATAGCCAAGACATTACTTAGAAATAAAAACAGTAGGAGGAATCACACTACTAATTCTACTTGTGGAGAATTAAGTACTGAGGAAGTAAAGCACAGTGATTAAACAGCACAGAATCTGGAGCTAGAATTCCCGAGTCCACCTGCCAGCTCTAGCTTCTCCCAGCTGCACAACTTTGGGAAAGTTTTTTAAATTCTAGGTGTGTTGGTTTCATCAATGGCAAAATCAAGTAACAGTATATACCATGAATTTTCAGCAAGATTAGATACATCCACATAAGTTGTTTAGAACAGTAAGCATTCTATAAATATTGGGTGATATTTCAACACACAACTGAACACCAGCAAAACTTGAACCGCCTCATTTGCAAAGTAGGTAGCTTTCTTCATAGCAGAAATGGGGGAAGAGTGAGCAAGAGACAAATTCTGCCTTTCACGTTTTCTACCATAAAGACATCTGACAACAAAAATAAAGTTTCAAAATGCTCTTTGGCTCTCTCTCTTTTAATTACAGATATTTAGGGTCATTGACTTGAAATGTCATAGCTTTCCAGTATCAAATTTCCTTGATTTTTATTTTTATTCCAAACTAGAAACTAAAAAATAACACATGAAGAGAATACCTTTAGTTCTTTTGAAAAATTAAAAAAAAAAAAACTTTTAAAACCACAGCAATACTACAAACCCATCAAAGGAAAAAGTACTTATGCTCTTGCAGCCAGTACCCTAATTATTCCACATAACATGCATGCAAAGAGTCACAAAGGTGTATCTACAAAGCATCAATCACAACATTTTGCTATGGAAATTTTCAAATATAAGAGTGAACAGAATAGGATAAAGAACACCCATGCAGTGACTCTTCAGCTATTATCAACTAATAACCTTAATTTCTTTTTAGTCCCATCGACTTGTTCTCTACACCAAGAAATATTTTAGAGCAAATAAACATATCATTTTTGCCACAAAAGTTTAATAGATTTAATGAAACATAATTAATACACAACCAACCATGTATTCTTAAAGTATACAATTTTGGCAAGTTTCGACAGCAGTATGTGTCTGACCCTTCTACTACATGGGTGTGGACTGTGCAGATTAACTGACACACGGGCTGTCCTCTGCCTCTCGCACCCCTGGGACAGCAAAGCCAACCCCTCTCCTTCCTCCTCCTCCTCCTCAGCCTGCACAACGTGAAGACAAGGACAACAAAAACATTTATGGTGATCCACTCCCACTTAATAAAAGGAAATATATGTGCTTGATGATTTTCTTAGTAGCATTTTCTTCTCTAGCTTACTTTACTGTAAAAAGTAATAACACACATAACATACAAACTGTGTTAATCAACTGTTTATGTTATCAGTGAGGCTTCTGGCTAACAGTAGGCTATTAGTAGTTATGTTTTTGAGGAACTAAAATATTATCCATGGATTATCAACTGTGAGGTGTCTGAGTGAACCTAACCCCTACATTGTTCAAGGGGCAACTGTACACACCCTTGATATAATCAAAGTGAAGTAACCCTCTTCCCCTCCCAACCACGTCAGATTAATTTGCATCATCAGAGTTTTATATAAAAGGAAGCTGAAAGAAATGAGGCATCAAAATCAAGTGCCATGTAAAAGAGTTGTCCCTAGGAAGTAGTTTGGGTTGCTAGATAAATGGGCTCAAAAAGAATTTTGCAACAGGTTTGGGATGAACCTGAGGAGGGAGAGCAAATTAGGAGTTTTGGCTCAGCACCTGTAAGTCAGTGGTTAGGGCACCAGCCACATACACCAAGGCTGGTGGGTTCGAGCCCAGCCCAGGCCTGCTAAACAACAATGACAACTGCAATAAAAACATAGCCAGGCATTGTGGCGGGGGCCTGTAGTCCCAGCTACTTGGGAGGCTGCGGCAAGAGAATCGCTTAAGCCCAAGAGTTTGAGGTTGCTATGAGCTGTGCCACCATGGCACTCTACCAAGGGTGACATGCTGAGACTCTGTCCCAAAAGAAGAGTTCACATGAATGGCATTTTCCCAGTGAAAGACAGAGTCATGCGGTACCCTCCCTGACTGACACAAAGGCAAACTAGACTCCCCTAAAGTTCAGGGTCTTAGGACATAACATATTCCATGAAGGCCTGATCCTCAAGTTAGAGAAATATACCAGTATACCTGTCAGTCGAAGACACACCAGAGTGTTTATGGAGTGAGTGCTGACAATGTGACGAGGTGGTCAAGACACTATAGGTCTGCCCTGCTCCATTTTTCTCTGGGATTCAACAAAGTTGGAGGAGGTGATGTTAACTCTTAAAGAAGAAATCCTAAAGCCTCTGACTAGTACGCAATAGAAAATAAATAAAATCAAACTTTCTAATTGTCTCCAAGGTATATTTTTAAAATCCAGCTTGTGAGAGAGAAGTGACACCCAGGTTTCATGGGGGGTGATGCATTCCCATGAGCCTTGTATTTCTATCTAACTGTAGGGGTGACGGGAAATTTGCCCTTTCCCCTGAAGGTTCACTGAAAGATCAACTCACAATTAAGGCAGATTAATAAGAGAAAGGTTTATTTACCACGTGGAAGGGGAGAAATCACAGTGTTTCCCCAGTATCCCAGTGATGTTCAGATATTTGTATACAACTTTTAGAGGTGAGGGAGGGAAATGGAGAGTATAAGGAATTCTGTTTAGGATCAATAAAGGCTTGTTAGGAAGGATGAATGGAGGGGGAAGCAGATTGACTTGCAAATAAACCTGAGAGATATGTTGTTTGAAGTGACTGGGCCAGGTTTGGTTGCATTCTGAGAGGCACTGAGGTTACAGGGAGAGGAAAAGAAGTTCCCCCTTTGTTCTGGTGATCAGGTCAGTTCAGATTATGCAGAGAGAGAGAAAACCCCTTCCAATGCCTTCTGAACTTAACTGGTTTTTAATTCAAAATATCCTTTATGCCAAGAAGTCATATTTGGGCGTGAAATCTCCTTCCCGGAGCCTCAGAGGGAGCATGGCCTCTCTGGCAGCTTAATATCAGACTTCAGGGATCCAAAACTGTGAGACAATACGTTTCTGTTGTCTTAAGCCACCCAACTGTGGTACTTTGTTATGGCAACCCTAAGAGAGAGATGCAGACTCTGAAATGTAAGTGATATTAAATCTATCTGCCTTCACTATGTGGGGTTGACCAACCATTCTGTGCCAGTGACATTACCTGGCCAGGACCCTACAGTCATTTTCTGATAGCCACCCTGACTCTCAATACCCTGCGTTCTGTGATTGAAGGACACTCAGCAAATGGAAGATGCTGGGGAAGGAGCCAGGAGCCAGGTCACGGAGCCCCTGGGAAGACTCGGAAGTACTTTCCTATGGGTGCTAGGAAGGCCATTAGTAAGTATGTTATTTCTTTCCCCTCTGTGAGGCCGTGTGGGTGAGACATGATCTGACTTATCTTTTAAGAATATCTTGCTGAGACCAGTGGAGGCAGGGAGAGCAGTCCAGAGCTCTGCAACCATCCGGCAGTGAGACGCTGGTAGTCCAGACTAGGCTATGAAGGAGCTCAGGAGATTTCACGCCCACTATTGTGGAAACAAAGAGCAACCAAAGGAGAACAAGTCAAGGCTCTTTATTCTGAACTTGCTATTGCAAGGGCATTAACCACCATCACCTATGTGTGGCAGAAATTCAAAGACAAAAGCTCAGGGGTAGGAAAGCTTTATAGTTGAAAAAGGGAAGGCATCGGGTAGGCCTTGAGTGGAGGCTGTGGGCCTGGGGGGGCTATAGGCAGGCTGACCGGATGTGGAGAATCCTGTGTAATCCATTACACTTCATTGCCATATCTTTGGCTTTCTCTGGTTAGTCCTAAACTGGGACTGGGAGCAGAAATTAAGGAAGCTGTCAGTTGTCCATCCAGACTTGGCTGTCCTAAGCTGACGGTTATAGAGGTTATTTTTTGGCTTCTTGGACCAGGTACTAGGGATATCTAACTTCCTACAAGTATGCTATAGAAAGCAGACTTGCCTCCTGGGCTGACTGTCACAAATAATCAATTGATTTCTTGAGCTGGTTGCTGCAGATTATGGATCACAGTTCTATTTTCATGTATGGTCTGACCACTATAATGAGACTGAATATTCAATAGATGAAGAGAAATATGCTTATAAATGCAGAACAAAAGAACTGGAAAATGCTGTTACCTGGGTGGGCTACACTTGATCATATATACATACACACACACACACACACACACCCTATACTTTTATAGTTAAGAATGTGTTTCCTTTTTAAACTTTTTTGTTTTGAATTATTATGGATACATAATAGTTGTATATATTTATAGGGTCCATGTGATGTTTTTTTACAAGCATACAATGTGAATGACTCAAATCCGGGTAATTCAATATTCAAGGCCTGAAGTGGCTATCCATCACCTCAGGCCTTGAATATTTCTTTAGGTTAGGAACATTCCAACTCCACTCCTATAGTTATTTTTATGTATACCCTAACTTATTGTTGATTGTATGTAGTACTTCGTTATGCTATCAAATATTGTTCTTTCTAACTACTTAACTATATCTTTTCACCCACTAACCACCCTTAATGTATCCTCCCACCACCCTTCCCAGGTTCTGGTAGTCATCATTCTACTCTGTCTCCATAAGTATCAATTGCTTTGAATATTTAGCTCCCACATGAATGGGAACATGTAATATTTGTCTTTCTGTGCTTTGCTTATTTCACTTAACATTCTCCAGTTCCATCAATGTTGTTCCAAAAAATAAGATTTCACTCTTTTGTGGCTATATAATATTCCACTGCATATATGTACCCCAATTTCTTTACCCATTCATCCACTGATCGATACTTAGGTTGATTCCAAATCTTGGCTGCTGTTAATAGCACTGCCATAAACGTGGGGGTACAGGTATCTTTGCCCTTTACTGAATTTCCCTCCCTTAGATATATACCCAGCATATATACAAAGGATATAATCAAGTAAAGAAAATTGCAAGCTGCATCACTTTATCTGACTTTGTAAAATCTGATTGGTGAAACCTTTTGCTTAGTTACTAAGCCTTTTTTGTCATTATTTTTATTTTCTAAAAACAAGATAAACATTGTACAAGTGTGTTAAATCCTATCTTGGAAACTTCAGTTCATGTATTCAGAGTGAACTCCTAACGACTGCTCATTTTCAACTGCAACCTTAAAAACTAACTCTTCCATTTGACATTTATTCAACAAGTATGAATTGAGTGGCTAATACATATCAGACATTTACTGCACTAAAAAGAAAAATGTCACAATCAAAAGGATGCAGTGAATTGAAATCGAATTTGTTTGACTGGAAAGCTCTGTTCCCTCGGGATGCCTCTCCACCTTGTAGAGCACTGGGAGATTTTCAGGGACAGCAATTTTCACATGCATTTCACAACCACCCACAAGCATCACATGGGCTAACTCCCAGTTGACCAGAAAATCCCAATAACCGAAGTACTTTCTCCCCTAACCATCTGGCTATGGCAGGCTTTACTATATCCATTCATTCTACTTCTTAGTAAGGGAAATAACATGCATGGATCATTGTCTAATGTTTTCTAAACATCCCATTTGCTTTCAATGTTACTGTCAAAGATCATCACTGTGCCTTGAAAACAGCCTCTTATAGGACTTTCTCCATTGTGCAATTATTTATAGCTTTTGTCAGATACTAGCACGCAAAGACCATATCTCTACATCTCTATTGCCAGATGAGGACTTGGCAAGTAAGTATTAAATGTTTTGAAACAATGGCAGATGTTCCATGGCCTACATAGACCAGAAAGAACTTCATTTCATTCATTTGTAATGCTTTTGTGTCCAATAGTCAAGGTTATAGTGCTTTTAAAAAATATAAGCTCTCAATTTAGAGAAAAAGAATACAGAAATAACAGTTTTCAGACCAAAAACACCACATCCAAAGAAATGTTACAGACGATAAGTTCTGCCAGAGTTCAGAGAGGTGAGAAATTACTTCCTGCTGGGATGATTAAGAACGGCCTCATATTTCAACTTCACTGGAGGATATTCCCTCAAAGCATGCACAACAGGATTGATACACCACATGTCAAGGCCCCACCAGAACGGATATGGTTATTCTGTTTATAAAATCATTATCTTCACACAAATGTATCTAATGTCCTATCTTTAAGTCAAGAGTACTTTAGCTACCTGTTAGAATTATAGTTTCTACAATAAAAGACATGTCAAAGATAAAGCCTCATAGTGACACAAAATCCAAACTCTTTGTTAATACAGAACAAGCATTTAGTACATATTCATGGGTAGATGGAGCTTTGCCTCAGCAGACCCACACACACACACACCTCCCAGTAGTTATTA
Organism: Perodicticus potto; assembly: GCA_963574655.1. NCBI lineage: Eukaryota > Metazoa > Chordata > Mammalia > Primates > Lorisidae > Perodicticus > Perodicticus potto. The sequence continues at coordinate 19,550 of CAUYRH010105943.1, read as the reverse complement.
TGTATCTCTGGGACTCACTTGCTCATTTCATGAGGTAACAAGTGCCAAACATCCTTTGCTTCCATGACTACAACTCAACTCATGCCTCTGCCCTTTTGTTTGTAAGGGCATGTTCTAAATCATATTAAATAACTACTATGATAAGCATTTTATATCATCCTCACATACTCTGAAGGAGGAATTATTTCTTCCATTTCATGAGAAATGGAGGTCAGTAGTTAAGAAATCTCCCTTGGGTATATCCATGGCTCTTTGCACAGACCAAATCTGCCCCAAAGTCTACTTGATTTTCACAAGATTTCACATTAATTGCCTCTTCTGCCACTTATACGTATAGATTAATTAGTTCTGTGATCTTCGAGAAGTCATTTCAACCTATTGTGCTTCTGTGTACTCAACTCTAATAAAGGGAAGCAAATTATACCTGTCTGGCCCACTTCCCATTTTGCTTTAAGAGCAAAATCAGAAGCAGGAGGCATAAGTACATTCCTTTAAAGCATGGACTTGGGAGTCGGCTGCTACTTCAGTGTAAATCCCACACCAACAACTTATTAACTGCATAGCCATGAACAGGTTGTTTAATTTCTAAACTTCTATTGCTTCATCTGCAAGATGAAAATAATAAGAGTTCCTAAGATTACTCTGAGGATTGAATTAGTTTATAAAATCCTCAGTAAGGTGCATGAAACATACGATTTGTAAATGTTAGCTCCCATTGTTATTAACATATGCATCTAAAAGCAACGGGAAAAGAATGACTTTATGCAAATATGAATTATTATCAATTCCAACCAAGTTGATGGGTCCTGCCTGGCCCTAAGCTTTTGTTTTTCTTCATTTATCTTTTACTAAATCATTCTAAAAATATTAAGTGTTTTGACTACTGGGTGCTCAAGTAGAGCACTATAGGTGACCTTCTCAGAAGCAGCCTGTATCTGCCAAAATTCCTTTAGAAACAGACAACATACACAAAGTATTGAATTTTAGTGAAGGGGATCTTTATAAAGGTGTGGGCAGGGCTCAGGGAATTGCCAGTAATGGTGAGGCATTAGGATTGGCACAGGCCTTTATCACCCCTTCCCAGCCTCAACCTAGATGTAGACAGTGGTGGTCACAGACCTGAAGAGGACTAGGGCCACCCAAGAAGATAGTCACCATTAACAAAAGCAGGTGGTCCACAGCCAAAAAATGCCTCTCATCTCCTGATAACTCCCATTGACCACACCCAGTTGGGAGCCAGAGGCCCAGGGACACAAGCAAACAGGGTAAGCCTCTCAGAGCCAACTCATGATAGAGAAGAGAGAGTAGACCGGGCATATCAAACAGAGAATGGCCAGCGCATGGTCCTCGGTAAGGCCTAAACATAACAAGATAGTCAGCGAAGTACACAGTGATCTCTCTTATCATAGTGACTAATTCTAACTGCTTTGATTGAAATGAGACAGCCTGAATTTAAATCCGGACTCTACCACTTACCACCTTCACTAGTTACTCATCTTCTGTGCTATGGTTTCCCCGTCTGTGAAATTGGGATGATAGTAATACTTATCCTGTAGGGTTGCCGTGGGAGTTGAGCAAGTTAAAATTTATACAGTATTTCGAGTAGTGTAGGGCACTTAACACTGTAAATTTCAGCAATGATTATTATGAATAGAATCCCATCCTGGGACAAAGGGTATGTGTACATCGTGTGTAAGTGAACTCTGGGTAATAGGAAAAAGACACAACTATGTTTTCTACGAGTCACATACACAAGCAGAACACATCCACTCTGATTGTACTATGATAGGAGGTGAGCTTGATATTCATAAATGTGACCTTAATGTCAATCCATCAAAATTCACACTGGAGAAGCATCACGATGTTTTGTGGTTTTCCCAGTCTGTGTTTACTCGGCTGAAGAGAAAAGAGCCAGCGTGCTCAAGGGCTCTATCTACAGATGCATCCCCCTAGGAAGGTCACCAAACGCATGAACATATATTAACACACATCCCCTTCTATTCCTTCTGAAGTACCAAACATGACATTTCTCAAATGGGCTTCAACTTGCTATTTTCCTTTCCTTGAGACCAAAATTGCTTTATTACAAGTTTTGCAGATGGTGTCAAGGTTCCTGTCAACGAGGCCAGATGGATTCTGAAGCTGGTAAACAACAGCAGAGAAGGTTCCTAAAATTCAGCTCAGGAGTGTCATCATGTGCGATTCCAGACTCCAAACAAATGGAAGCTCGGCCGTCATCTCATCCATGTGACATCCTTAATCCAAAAATATAAACACAGGTTGGCAGTGGGGAGGGGAGGTGGAGAATCAGAGTGGAGGGAGGGTTGTTTTTTAAGTAGGAGAGATAAAACAGAAGAATAATTAGAGGAAAAATGAGTGCAAATGAACTCCTTAGAGAGCCAACAAGAGAGAGATCAAAGCAGTAAATATTTGCCAACAGAAACACCAGGTGAACTTCAAAAGTACCAAATTTAAATTATGCCGAAGTTTTCAGAACACAAAAGCACTCAATTCTATTTTCTTATACACAAATACATCTCATCTCCTCATGATGAATGACTCTGCCTCACATACAGCCGCAAAGCAAAGTCCCCACTCCCAGGTGATTACCATTTGACTAAGAAATATTCATTTTAATTAAGCTTTATACTCATCAGCCCAATTTAGCTGAGGAAGGCGGGTGTTTGCTTTGTTTATCCCCAGAATCAAATCACTGTTGCCCAGGTGTAGACCATGGGTGTATAGGGCTTGAATCTACTAATTACTCTATTGCCTCCCAATTCCCAGACCCCACCGTGGGCAATCTACCGTGCAGCTCACCACCACTGTGTTCCTCTTGACGATAAAAATGTCCTGAGGCATTGCAACCTTCCTGCCAGGATGTGTTTGGTACTTTGTGGAGGGGGGCGGGCAAGATGGGCAGGCAACCTCCACAGAGCTGCCCATCAAAAATTCAGTGGCAGATACTTCCTTGTTCTGCCCCAGGGCACAGTGGGACAAGCCCCTAACTCAAGTGCCTCCACACAGCCCCTCCTCCACCGTGCACACCTGCACACACACACTGATTGTCCTAGGCAGAAGGCAACAAAAATTGCAGAGCAAGAGCAGAGATGGGAAGGCCAGATGGGTCCAGGACATGCAGGAATGGCAAAGGGCAGCTGGGAATCTCCCCAAGGGAGGTGAAAAGGCAACTAGAAGTGGGCCTGGGTATGGGCCAAGACACTAACTCCCTGGCATATGTGCCATTTTCTCATCAAACTTCACTTTCAAAATACAAATTTGAAGATAAAATCATTAAGAATTTCAACACGACACCCTCCAAGGCATTAAACCCCAACATTAGGCCCTCTGAGCACAGACCCTATACAACTGTCCCAGTCACACATCTGTAAAGCCAGAGCTTCCTGCCATCAAGAAGAACATAGTGACAGCAAGCTACAAGGTGGATCTCCCACTGTGGGGCCTGGGAGTTAGGAAGGAGAGAGGACCTTCAATCAGAAATCTCTCACCAGGGGACCCTGCAAGAGGAGGCTGCCTGGAAGATCCTCAAGAAACCAAGACTTCTCCCCTGAGATGTGGACATCTGCCCCTTTGAGGGGATTGATAGGTGGGCAGGAAGTGGAGATGAAGCCATCAGCAAGAGACGGAGGAAGAAAACTTGCAACTTCCAACCTGCCATTGTTCCCAAGAAGAAACAGTAAGCCCACACACCATGCTGAGGACTGCAGCTCTCTGAGATGACTTTTCTTTCAGCATCTCAATCCCCTGACACCAGAAGGAAAAGCCTAGGGAATGGAGATTGGCAAAGGGTAGACCATACCACTACACTCTTGATTTTCCAGACAGAAATCCAGTCCCTGCTGGATTTAGAGGGAAGGGAAAGTAGGAAAACTCTAATATATAGTTAAGGTTATAAAAAGAAAAGGAAAAGGTTTAAGAACTGAAATAACACTATTTTTAAAGGGACTGAAAAATTAAAGAGTCACCCCAAAATATCACTGAGTCAACTTCCCAGCAGGAAAAAAAATATTGACAGATATAATCCAAAATTGGAAAAATACAGTCATTGCATGTTTCTATCTCACAAGTTGAAAATGCTCAATCAAAATACAGTAGAAACTCTGTAAGTTGACCACCCAGGGGACTAAACTTGTGTTGGAGGAGGCCAACATAAGGAACTAGGCCCACTATGCTAACACGTACATGTGGTACGTGTCAGTCTGTGAAAATTAGGTCAACTTCAGGAGGTGCCAAATGTGGGAAGGTGGTCAACTCTGGAGGTTCTACTGTCAAAATGGAACCTCAGTGATTGCTTCAAAATGGAAGAGGTTTTTGAATTTACTTCAGAGAGTTTTAGAAAACAGTTTCCCTGCATGAAAATCATTGTCTTTCTCCTTGAGATTTCAGGACATACAATCAATGTGTGACTTCCCGGCCAGAAATAGATGACCTGTGTTTCCTAGAATATGAATGCTTAGGTAATTTGCAAATGATTTCCTGTTACCAATTTTTGCAACAACTTTAGAAGTTTCCTAATTATTTGTTTAAATTAATTCTAAAGCAAACTGTGCCCTCAATTCAGAGTATGATTTAATTAGATGTTCTCATACTAGGCTCAGTGAGAGATGTAGATGACAGGTGAACTACTTGCAGGTAGATTGGTTCCAGAAGGAGAATCTGTCTAAATTACATCAAGGTTATGCCTTGGCAAGAGCACGCTATTATAACTGCTTGACCGATCAGTTCTGTGAAATACACTGTGAATCAGCTTAATATACATAGTGCACTAGTTGTCATAATAAATTGACAGGATAAAGAGTAGTTTTCACATCATATAAACAAAGTGGAAGGACATGCCTTTTACTCTGGGTTTGGAGAAAATACAAATTCTTGAGACTGGTATGAAACCTTCTCAAAACTATTGAGTTGTGTTATAACTACAACCAGATGATCAACCTTTTAGAAGCACATAACCAGGAGTCAGCAAACTGCAGGTCCAATCCTGGCCATTTCACGCTTTTGTAAACATGTTTTTATTGGAACACAGTCACACCCGTTTATCATGTTTTGTCTCTGGTGCCATTGGCACTTTGACAGCAGAGTTGAATCATTACGCAGAAGCCATCTGGCCCCCAAGGCCTACTGTAGTACTCTGATCTTTTCCAGAGAAAGTTGACTTCACAGGCAGCATCCAGGTCTATATCTGTATCCACAGGCCACAGCCTCTACCACAGACAGATAGCTACTTCCAAAGTCTCTTGTTCCACCTTTCAGCTTCCTTCCAGGATGTCTGACTCTGTCATAATCAAGAGCCACATCACCATAGAGGAAGGAAAGTAGTAAGCACTGCTTTATGATTATACTAGAATTGTCCAGAGATTTCCCATCATAGCTTCTACTAACTGGGATTTTGGAAAGTCTCCTATATTCTCTGAGCCTCAGTTCCCAAATAAAGAATTTGAACTAGACATCTAAGTTTCCTTCCAGCTTTGATATGATGAAATGTTTGTTATGCAACAAAGACCATGTTTTTATCTGAAGAAAATGTACTTTAACCACCGATAGTCATGGGGATTTCTTGGAAAACCCACTTCTTTGTAACAGACATAGCTGACTGTTTACACCTAACAGAGTCCTACCAGGCAGTGGCTACTGGCCCTTCCTCCCCTTGGCCCTATACTTCATGAGAAACTAACCCATCAGCACTGCCAGCGAGTGGGCCCAACTTTCTAAGTCAATTGTACCAGCACCTTGCCCCGTTCCAGTTATTAGTTTAGGATATATCACAAATTCAAGGCCAGATGTTGGAGGAACTTCGCTGTTATAGAGGAAGAGAAGAGACACTTCAAAAAAAAGTTTTGTTTTGGTTTCAATTGTGAGAAAGAGACAAAATCTTTCCTCCTTTTCTAGTAATTTTCATGACTGAATGTATTGCTGGACCTCCCAACGCCATCCTGTTACCAGGGTGAGGAGGAAGCCACCCCAAAGAAGGGCAGAGAAAAATAACTGACTCAGGAGTACAACATCTACATCAACCTTATCTCTGAAGTTGTGATATGAGAGAAAATAAATTTTTATATTTGGGCCAATTTTATTACCGTTAACTATGACAAAAATCCAGCTATCATGCCAGTGGAATATGGACCTGAGCTAAATGTAGCTTTGATGGGGTTAACTAGAATTATGGAGAAATTACTTGTAAAGAGTAAGTAAACAGCAACACTGTTTTCCTGAAATAAACTTCTCTCCCATTATTACAGAACTAATGATATCCAGTGGGTGCCTACTGACTAACTTGAACATCTCAGGCAAAAGGGATTTGTAAGCATTCTTGTAATATGCTATGGTCTGAATATATGTGTTTCTCCAAAATTCACATGAGAGTTGGTGTCTTTGATTAGGTCTGGAGGATAGAGCCCTAATGAGCACGATTAGTGCCCCAAAAAGAGGATCCAGAGAGCCATCTTGCCATTTCACCATGTGAAGACAGCAAGAAGGCACCAGTGAACCCAAAAGCAGGCCCTCCCCACAGAATATACAAGTGGCTAGAAAATGATCAAACTCAAATCTAAAGACCTTAGAACCAAACAATCCCACATCTTGGAAGAAGAGTAAGAGGGATCCCTGTCTAGCCCTTTTTTCGGTTATAACGCAATGTCCATTTCTTCTATTTAGATGTCTCCCATTGAGATCACTTCTTCCCAAGGTGAAACATACTGCAGCTGAACACCATTACTTTGGAATTTTCTTTCTTTCCAAATGTCCTAACAGGTTTCCAGTGAAGACCTCCCCTTCATTGATCCTCCCCCAAATTTTCCCAAGGACAATTCCCTGTCATTTTAATTACAACTGGGCAGAGGTACAGTTGGGAAAGACACTACCACATTATATGTGCATTGAGCCATTTTACTGAAAAACCCATTTTATAGGATATAATCATAAAGTAACTTCATTTTTATCTTTTTCTGTCCCTTAAAGTGTACTCTATGGGAATACTTATTCCCCTGTGCTGGATAAAAATGAAAACCAACTTCATGAATTCTCTGGTTGCCCTTAAGTTATGAAAAGTCCAACTGTCACTTTAAGTCACCAGCCTCAATTAGGTAATGAAAATCTTCAGTGCCATGTTATAAGCAAAACTTTGTCTTGATAGAAAACTCAAGCCCCGTTGTCTGTGTCTGCTACAACTGGAAAGCAAGCAGGGGTGGGGTCAGCTTCCCTTTCCCCTTCCAGCCTAGGCTTCCACTCCCTGTCCCCCAACTCCCTAAGGGCAGTTTCCAACTCCTCTAGAGTTAGAGCAAGAAGCAGGGAAAGTGTCCCTTTCCTCCCTGCTCCTTGCTCTAACTCTCGTAAGGTCTCAACCTGACTGATACTGTCATGAGCTGATATCAACACTGACCAAAGACAATTGGCAGGAATGTGTTAGATCTCTAAGTCACTTTCTTAGAATTGACAAGAAAAGCTCTCCTTTGACTTGAGAAAACAAAGGAAGCTCAACTGATAATTCTCCTCCATCTTATTTTTTTTCATTTTCAACAGCTCTCTCCACTGACATTACCCTCTAAAGTCATTCCCAAATATCTAATTCCTGCCCTTTGATTACATCCTCAACGTGAGTGGGGTTTTTAATCATTATGATTTCTCCACCTCACACCCCTTAGGATGCCACTATCAGAAAATCAGAAACCAGAAAACAAGCATTGGTAAGCATGCAGAGAAATAGGAACCCTTGTGCACAATTGATAAAAATGATGCTGACACTTAAGAAAACAGAATGGAAGTTGCTCAAAAGATTAAAGATAGATGATTCAGCAATTCCACTTCTGGATATAGATCCAAAAGAACTGGAAGCCAAAACTCAGATAGATATTCACACACTCATTTTCACAGCAGAACTATTAACAATAGCTATAAGGTGGAAATGACCAAGTGTCCATTGACAGGTGGATGAATTAACAAAATACAGTGTATACAAGGGAATATTATTCAGCCTTAAAATGGAAGGAAATTCTGACGTGCTACTACATGAAAGAACCTTAAGGTTCTTACGCTAAGTGAAATAAGCAGTCACCAAAAGTTAAATACCTCATGATTTTGCTTACATAAGGTATCTAGAGTAAACAAATTCATAGAAACCAAAAGTAGAAAGGTAGAGAGAGGAAAATGGGAAATTATTATTTAATGGGTATAGAGTTTCAATTAGGCAAGATGAAAACATCTTCTGGAGATAGATGGTACTGATGGTTATGAAAGAATGCAAATGTACTTCATACCACTGAATCACACACTTGAAAATGGTTAAGATGGTGAATTGGATGCTATGTGTATTTTATAATTTAAAAAAATTAAAAATTATAAGGAGTGATGATTCCTTCTGCTACCATCTTCTTTGAAAGTATTTCTATTTTGTAGCAATAGTCAAAACCTCCACATTAATATCCTGCCACATATTTATCAACCATAGGCACATTCTAATTTAAGGAATGTTCAAATATGAAACATGATTTATCTTAGAACCAGCAAAATTTTCTTGAAATAACCAAATGCAAAATAAGCTATAGCTCTAGAAATGATCTTAAACTTTAGTGGCCAGTTTACCTCTCCTGAGACTGTTACCTCATAATTGTCCTCACAGAATATTAGACATTTTTTCTTGAATGCATTTTCCCAGCTCCAACTCTCACCAGGCTGATTTAGAAAATTAACTTGTCTCTCTGGAACCACTTCTGAATTAAAATTAATGTTCCAAGTCTCTTTGACCCACACCTAATCACTCATACACACAAAAGAGAGGAGTTTTATGCTATAGAAATATTTCCACACTTAGACGTTAAAATAGCATTGCTGCAACATTTCCAATTACAGAAACCTTTCCACAGGGGGTGGGTAGGGGGAGAATAATTGGATGCTTATCCTGAAACAATCTTTTGGGCTGATTTAAAAATCACTGACTCTCATTTTTAGCCTGGTCCTAAAATACAATAGAAGGTGTCAATAGGACACAAGGAAATCCTTGAGGAAAATGGTAAGTCATTCATATTAGGACAAGGGAAGATGTACAGTTGTAATACAAAAAGCATAGATTTTAGCAAGTGAAAGATTAGAACATAATACTCATGTGCTCCAGTTACACGTACAAATGTGCTGAATGAAACTGTTGACTACAGAGACCCAAGAACAATGAGTTAGCCATGACAGGCAAAACACTGGTTTTACGTCATACCCAAAGCAAGAGAACACTAACCAATAGACATTATCAAACTGGCCTGCCATCCTCTGCCCAAGAAGGGTATTATGGGAAATTAAGAATCCATATATTGCTGCTTAGTGGTTAAGGATGCCAAGTTCATTTTGTGAGTTCAAATTTCAGCCCTGCCACTCATTAGCTTCAAAATCTTTAATGAGATTCTTAATCCCTCTGTCTTTTCATCTGGAAAGTAGAAATTAAAGTAGTCAATTAATAGAGGTTGGGAAAATTCAACAAAATAATGTAGCTAAAATACTAAACACATTGCCAAGTATATAGGGGCTTTTCAATTAATGTTATTTTGTAAAATAACAAAAATATAAATTTTCTTCAACTGCAAGTTTTAGAAGACATTTAAAGTGACTTAGATAAGTTTATGGAGTCAGATTTCACTGTCCTGGCTTATATAACTGACACCAGGGAAATATCAAGTTAATAGATAGCTAATCTGTTAACTAGTTAATCTACACCAGCGACTTTTAAACTTGAGTGTTCAACAGAACCACCCAGAGAGATTGTAAAGACACAGATTGCTGGCCTCGGCCCCCAAAGTTTCTGATTTATGTCCAGAGTGTGTCAGAATGTTTGCATCTCAAACAAGTTCCCAGGTGATCCTGATACTGCTGGTCTGGGAACCATACTTGGTGAACCCCTGGTCTACAACACTCTGCCCTCACCCTGGCCACCATCTTCCTTTCTAGACTTGCTCCTAACATTCTTTCTGAACCAAGGACTAGCGCCACACAGGTCATTCTAAAGACAGTTACTCTGTTCTGATAGCTGGCTGATAACAGCATGGTAATCCCCAACAGCTTCCCAGTGGAAGGCCAGCCACCTTCAGTGTCCCCATTAGCTGAACCCTAATCCCATGGAAACCAGAGCCTATGGTCCCTTAGGAAGTGGTCAAACTAAATCCTTTATCTGTTAGTCAGGCTCTCTCAAAGAGAGAGAGAGTCCTCACATACCTGGGAACCAAGGGAGCAGAGCCCTAGCTCTCTCTCTTCTGTCTAGGTCTCTGGTACCTTCTTCTACCTGTAGGGTCTTCAATGTCTGGGGAGCTGTGGTGAAGTCACCCAGCAAATTAACAGAACCCGATTTTTTACTATTTCTATCCTAGTTGTTCCTAGATGCTTTTGTTTATAAGGAGGTCACAATAACATATTTCTCATACACACAGATTATTGAATAAAACTCTATTCAAGAATAAGTGACTAGAGATAGGATCCGAAGGGTAATCTTAATAACTAACTGCCCTGCCCCCCAAATGCATGCAGGTGCACCCATACATGCAAACACACACAGGACAGCCACACCTCCTCACGATCTGGAACAGACATCCTTTAGCCAGAAAAATCCCTGCTCCAAAGTACATATCTGACTACTCTTCTACCTACTGCTGCTTTTAAATTCTGACAGGTCCTTAAATACGTGCCTTAACTGTGCAGCGAGAGGAGCAGCCCGCCTTGACATATTGCCAATTCCACATGAGCAGAGATTTTTTTTTAATGCAGGAAACCTTTTATATGCCTAACATAAGCATTTTTTCTATAGAACATCTTATCAGAAATGCCAAATTCAATTTCTAACAGTGCCTGTGTTACAAAACCTTCCCACCACCCATATCAAACATACCAAGAAACCAGATCTGACATTCCCAAATCTAGACCTGAATTTGGCTTCCGGGGTCTTTTGGGTGTCTGACCCAGAACTATCAATAAACCTTCTCGCACTGAGAGCCTCATAGTCAGTACACTTAACCCTAGAACCCACATTTTTGCTCAGATTGAACCTTTAGTTGTTTGACATTGAAATCCGAATTTGTCTTGAGTTTGCCACCCACCACTAAATTTCCATGTCCAGGGTGGGGGCTTCCAATTCTCATGTCAGTGTCTTCTCAGTCACACACTAATCTAAACTTGGGCCCTTCTCTTCAGTAAGAGCTCCAATAACTCAAAAGACACAACTGGGTCACTGTAAACAAATTCTACATAATTCCTCCCACCATGCAGTTTTAAGAAATGATAGCAGACTGAACTTGTCCCTACCTTCTGACCTCACCAACATTGGAAGTTTTTAAAACATAAGAAAACTACCATTACCAAAAGAGCATATTGATAAGTTAATACACTCACATATTCTAAGATGTTGCCCTTTCCTCTGTGCCACAGAATTTCAGACCTCCTATTTATTTTTCAGAGCAGCCAATCAATACATACTGCCTAAAGCTGTTAAATCAACAAATAGAGACACAAGTGTGCAATTTAAAGCTACAGTAACAATCAGTAGAAGAATAAAATAAAAGCCTATTCAAAGCAATCATTTCTAGGGAATTTGACTTGAGAAGTGAAAAGTGAGAAAGTCAAACCGAACACTCTATACCATTCACAACAGCTATAAAGAAATTACAATACCTGGGAATATACTTAACCAAGAAGACAAAAGATCTCTATAAAGAGAACTACAAAACACCGAAGCAAAAAATCACAGATGTCACAAACAGAAAACCATTATGCTCACAGATCAGTAGAATCAACATTGTTAAAATGTCCATACTGCCCAAAGTGATTTACAGATTCAGTATAATTCCCAAAATACCAATATCATATTTCACAGACCTAGAAAAAATAATACTACCCTTCATTTGGAAGCAGAAAAAAGCCCTAATAGTCAAAGAAATATTAAGCAAAAAGAACAAATCTGGAGGCATCACATTACCAAACTTCAAGTTATGCTACCAAGCTATGGTAACCTAAACAGTGTGGCACTGGTGCAAAAATAGAGAAGTAGACCAATGAGATGGAACAGAGAATCCGGATTAAAAACCAGCCACATACAGCCAACTGATCTTAGACAAAGACAACAATATATACTGGGGAAAAGAAGTGTTATTCAATATATGGTGCTAGAAAATTGAATAGCCATTTGCGGAAGATTAAAACAGGATCTATGTCTCTTACTACTCACAAATTCAAGATGGATGAAAGACTTAAATGTCTTACGATTCACGATATCGTGAGAATTCTAGAAGAGATGTAGGAAAACCTCTTCTAGATATCAGCCTACACAAAGAATTTATGAAAAAGACCCCAATGGAAATCACAGCAACAACAAAAATGAACAGGACTTGATTAAATTTAAAAAATTCTGCACAGCTAAGGAAATAATCAACAGAGCAAATAGACAATCTACAGAATGGGAGAAAACATTCACAAACTACACATCTGATTAAGTCATATCTATAAATTCATAGAACCAAGAGAAGGAATCTTAAAATGCACAGAGGAAATTGGTGCCTTGCTCAGAATCACCCTCCTGGAAAGGTCAGAACCAGGTCTAAACCACAGGCATCTAAACTTCCCAAATTCTTAATTAATAGCAAACAATTAATTAAAAAATAACAATTCTTAATTAATAGCAAACAATTCTTAATTCTTAGCAAACAATCCATAACGATTATGCCTTTTCCCCATTCACTTATCAAATAATTTTTCATGTAAATAATAGGCAGGGGGAATATAAATATTGTTCTATCCATTTTACAGATGAGTAAACTATTGTCCCAAGAGGACAGAGAGACTATCCTGATGTCATGTGGAATGACCGTCTATGATGCAGGTCAAAGTTTGTTTAACTACTACAGCATAAAACTAAACTTCCTTGGGAAAAAAAAAACAGAATATATCCTTTTCTTCCGATTGTATCCTTTCCTCAAAAACAAAATTAATGAACCTTGAAAGAGAATTTTCTACACAAGGCATTGGGGGATTTAAAAAGAGTTCTTTGTAGATGATAAGACAAGAGAAGGAAAATGCTTGTTAAGCTTTGATTTACTTACATACTATCTCATTATAACAGCCTTGTTTCACTAAGCATGTCAAAGCTAGCAATTTGTCATCCAGGGAAGTAAGACTAAGACCCCACCACAGTCAGAGGCCACCTTGTTACCTTACAACCAGCCTTCCAAGTTTGACCTCATAGGATCCCAAACAACACAGATGTGGCTCCTACAGCTTAGAAAAGTCACTTATTTGCTAGTTCTATCAATCAGGACTTCCTCTGAAGGCAAAGACACAAGGAAATTTATTATTTTCCTGCCTCCCATGTTAAAGTGGAGAGACACGACACTTTGGCAAGGTGCCGATTGCCATTTTCTCGTGTGAAATGGCAGAGCGCGAGCAGAGGACGCCAGGCAAACTCTTAGAGCTGTTACCCTAACCGAGTGGTTTTCAACCTTTCTTATCACAAGGCACACTTGAACCTACACTTAAACTTCCAAGGAACACTTAAATTATGTTGATCAAAAAAAAAAGAGTAAAAAAAGAATATATTTACTGCACTTTGAACTTCTTTTGAAAATAATTTAATTAATGATCTTTAAAAATTCTCACGCCCCATTAGTGTGCCGAAACACACCAGTTGAAAATCATCACGGCTTTACTAACAGGAGGAAAGGCAACTTTCAACATAGACATAAGGTTGTTTGTGCATTATTTTTTGATTAATAGACTTTATTTTTTGCAGCAGTTTTAGGTTCACAGCAAAGCTGAGTAGAAAATACACAGAGTTCCCACTTCACCCTGGAACACACACAGCCTCCTCCACCAACACCCCTGCAGACTGGCACAGCACTTTCCATCCAAGTCCACAGTTTACCTTGATGTTCAATCTCTGTGTTGTACATTCTGTGGGTCTAACAAGTATATACTGACACAAATCCACATGTTGTAGTTATAGTACTAGACCAAATAATTTTGCTGCCTTAAAAATCATCTGTGCTCAGCCTATCCATCCCCTGCCAACTCCTGAAGACTGTTTTTATACTACAAATTCTAGTGGGAGAACTCCTTATAATCCCCTAATGCCCATGAAGACCATAATTTTTTTTTTAACTGAAAGCTAGGCTAACAAAACAGTATTTATGAGAATAAGTAGACAAAATTTAGAGTTGCTTGAGTATCTCCTGGACATGTGGCCATCACATTGCCAGCTCCTTGAGCAGGTGAGGACAGGCACTAGCATGGAAGGGAGAGGCAGTGCTAGAAAAGCAAGAGTGCCCTCAGTGGCCACTATGTGGGTGATGTGGGTGGACAGGCTTTTCCCCTTGAACTCATGGCCACATGGAAGTTATCTGAGTTTCTCAAAGGTGGCTCCCTCTTCACCTGCCTCCCCCCAGTAAGCCCAACACACCACCACACACTCTACAGCAGTGATTTCCAGCCAGAATGTGCACCTCAGAGGATCTCAGGTGTGCCATGAAAAGTTTTAAAGATTAATTATTTTCAAAAGAAGTTCAAAGCACAGTAATCCTATTCTTTTTTTTTACTTTTTTTTTTTTTTTTGATCAACCTAATTTAAGTGTACCACGGAAGTTTAACTATAGGTTAAAGTATGCCAGCTCGGCACCCGTAGCCCAGTGGTTAAGAAGCTGGCCACATACTCTGGGGCTGGCAGGTTTGAACCCAGCCCGGGTCTGCTAAACAATAATGACAAATGCAACTCAAGAAATAGCCAGGCATTGTGGCAGGCACCTGTAGTCACAGCTGCTTGGAGGCTGAGGCAAGAGAATTGGCTTAAACCGAGAGTTTGAGGTTGCTCTGAGCTGTGATGCCATGGCACCCTACTAAGGGAGAAATAGTAAGACTCTGTCTCAAAAAAAATAAAAAAAATAAAGTGTGTCACAAGATAAAAAAAGGTTGAAAAGCACAGCTTGGAAGTCTATTTGTTCAAGCTCAGACCCTTTCAGGGCTGACCGAGACCCAAGACCAGTGATGTTCAATAGAAATACAGTGTGAGACATACATTAACTCTAGATTTTCTAGAAGTTTCTAGAAGCTCAATTTTTGAAAAGAAATAGGTAAAATTAATTTTAATAAATTTTTCTCAGCTTAATATATCCAAAATATTATTTCAACATAACATGTTTTGTAAATTATTAATGAGCCTTTTATATCAGTCATACTAAGTCAAGCATCCTCAAACTTTTTAAACAGGGATCAATTTATTGTCCCTCAGACCATTGGAGGGCTGAACTATAGTTTAAAAAAAACAACTATGAACAAATTCCTATACACACTGCACATACCTTATTTCGAAGTAAAAAACAAAACAGAAATAAATACAATTCATACCAACACATGTGGCCCACGGGCCGTAGTTTGAGGACCCCTGTACTAAATCTTTGAAAATCAGTTATAGTTAAATTTAAGGCACATCTTAGGTCAGACTAGTTGTCTTTCAAGTGCTCATAACCACATGTGACAAGTGCCCAATGCATTGGACAGTCCAGCTTTACAAGTCATCTAGATCAGTGGTTTTCTGATATTTACAGAACAGAAGCCTAAAAAGTTTTACATAGGACACCAACATATAAAAGTAGAGCAGCTTTAGTTGTAGAGGAAGGACAAGACCTCATACTACACCTGTGCCCCAGTGGCTGTTCCACCCTTTCTGACCCTTACTTACAACTGTCATGAAGGCACCTGTGTGAAGCCCCTTGGCTCCAAAGAACAAATGTGATGTTCACCCCACATTCGTTCAACCCCAGACATCAAACTAGGGAGCTGAGAACTAGAGGAAGGAACTGACTTACTTCACTGGAATGGGACAGAAATGTGGACCTCTGGCTCCCAGCCCAATGCACTTCCAGCCCAGGAAAGAAGCAAGCCTTAGGGACAGGCAGGTTACAAAGACACCTGATGTTTCTCTCAGCCCCAAGCTGGAAGCAGCGCCTCTGCCAATTTCAGGGGAAAGACCCCACCAGAGAGATATTTTCTCACTTTTATGGGAAAAGAAGAGAGGACATAGAATGGAGCAAAAAGAACATACCGATGCCCGTAGACATAAAATGCTTAACTTTGAAACACTGTAAAAGAGGTCAAGGAAAGTATCATTAATTAAGCACCAGCTGTATTAGGCTAGAAGGCGATGTGGTTAAAGGTCATTGTTTCCTTCTTTATTACACTGCTCCTCATAAAAGTAAATGATGCAAGCCACAGGGTCCAGATTTAAGACTGGGCACTCGCTAAGCAGGAAAGGTCACAGGCAGCATGCTCAAGCCTGTTTCATGGTCCTTCCACACTTCAGAAATGTTAGGCCGAATGAGCACCTCTTGGCAGGTCATCCCTCCTGTGCTCTCTCATTTCTTCCTCTCTCACTATAGGTCAGTGGCACATGGTGATGAGACTGACAATTACTAAAGAAGAGACGAAAGTACAAAGAGAATCCAACACGTCCCTTGAATCCAAATCACAAGCTATAGCCCAGCTCACAGAGGACGCCTGGCATTGAAGTTGCGGGAATCTACTGGCCATAAGATGACTCATCTATTCACTCACATGCTCCAAGTAGGAAGTGATGAAGAGATAATCCCTACCCCCATGGAACAACTTTACTGTTCCATATATATTAGAGACTCATTGAGATGCTAGAAAGGACAAGGAGATTCCTATGTTCCTAGCCATAATTCCATCATGAAACCTTGAAAATCCCTCTATACAATTCTTAATACTAAACATTATTTAGGCATTGTATAAAAGCATCGTGTAGTTAACTCTTAAAGGAGAGACTACTATCCCTCCATTTTATGGATGAGGAAACTGAGGCATGAGGAAGCTAAGCAATTTGACTAAGTTCTAGCAGCTAACAAATCTTGGAAATGGGGTCAGCTCTAAGTCTCTGACCTGATGCTCATGTGACTTGCACTTAACTACACCAGTGTGTCTAGAACATTGATAATCTAGGAAAACACTCTTCCAAATGTGATCACTTTGCTTGCTTCCAAAATAAAATGTTGCTCTCATAGAGAAAACTAAGCCATTAATAAATGAAGAATATGAGTCTCCCTTAAGTCTGTTTATTAGTCCACTTAATTCCCTATATTTCTAGGTACTTCACAATCACAGGATGCCCTCTCTCCCTGGTCAAAAAGGAAGTTAGTTTCCCTGCATGAAAGTAGCCTCTTCATGCCACACCCCAGTGACCTGTAAGTAAACTCACAACTCATAACAGACCTGTAATAGCAAGCCAAGCAAAGAGAAAACCAGCAGACATTCTAGGAAACCAAAGCTATGAAATGAAGATTTGTTAGGTACCTACTCTATGCCTGCCTATATTATCTGTGATATCCCATTTAGTTGGTTTATAGTAACATTTTTAAAGCTTATTGGAAATAACAGGGATCTAGGGGGTTGCAGAGCCATGAGAAATGCTGGCTGCCATTCAGATGAGGCAAATGTTATAAGAAATCGTGTAAAAACCCACTCAGAAAGGTTAGACATGAGAGAGCAGGTCCTTCTGATTCAGAGCTAGGGAAGAGCTCAGAAACCTGTAAGTGAGCCCTAGAGAAACCCATTAGATGGATTGATAGGGTAATTTCAGCTAAAATGTTAATGACTTGAAATGGCACAGGGATGCTCTTAGAAAAGAGGCCCCAGAAGAGAGAGATACATTCATGTAGTGACGAGTCACTTCCTCTCATCCCCAACAGGTACACTGGTTACTCATGAATCCACTATAGTGCCCTCTTCTTATCATTTCAAGCTCACATTTTTCTGCAACTTGCATGAACATATCCATTAAGTGACATATCTTATTACCACGTGCTTAGACAAATCTGCCCAATATCCGCCCACTCAATCAATGTATTTCCACCTTGCTTCGACTTGCTTGCCATGCTGACATTTTCCATTTCTGAAGTTCTATAGGCTGTTTCAGCTAATAGCTAAAAAAATTAATCAGCTCTACTTATTCTTTGGCTTTTGGGGGGCATTTTTTCCCTACCCAAGCAGACTTTTGGGAACCTACTGAGAAAAGAGACTGTGTATCATGGTTTCTTAGGCATTTCCCACAGCACCCAGCACAGTGCAGGACCTGTGGTCCACACTCCTCATGTGTTTTTGTCCTGGTGAAGTTAATGATGGAGGACGGAGGTACTGTGAAATGGGTTTTTGGAGGGGAGAGGGCAGCCTTTGGACTTAAACAACTTTAGCTGCAGCATCAATTCTTATGTTTCTAATCCATGAAATTAAATTTGGCATTGTCTCAGACAATTTAGATTGATGTTCTTGGTTACCCTGAGAACCATTTTGTCTCTGCTTTTCTGTTTCGTTTTGTTTCTTGTCAGTATTCCCAGAAACGATTAACATTTAAGAAGCTTGGAAAATAGAACCAAAGAAAAACAGTCCTGTGAAGACACAACCTATCGTGGTCTCCTCTTGGACAAAGACACAGTTTCTCTGTTTGCATTCCGCTTAGCTATTTGATGATAATATTCATTCCCTGCATCACAGAAGACTAACAGCCTATTCAGTTGAATACCAGCTTCCTGCAATGCATTCACCCAAAAGCATGTCTTGACCTTTTGTAGTTTCTCTCCATGGTACCATATTTTCTTTTGGCTCACATTACAGCATTCTACTTAAAATGGGAAACCAGCTTCAAACTTAATGTAATACGAGGCTACGAGTTTGTCACTGAAGTTAGGAGAGTAACTCTATCAAGGGAAACTGCCCAAAACCCTACACTGTAGGAGCAGCCCCACCAGGGGGCTGTTTTGGAAACCATTATCCAAATCAGTTATTAGTGCTAATAACAAAAAAGATGGAAACAACAAAATGCCCAACAAAAAGGAACTGGTTAAAAAATTGTGATGCAACCCTACAAACAAAAACATGCCCAGAGAACATACATTTGACCTCGTAGGCAATGAGAAGCTACTGAAGAATTTTGGACAAGGGAGGATTTTAATTTTTTTCCCAGTTTCTTTAGCTGAAAAATTATTAGGCAAAAAGTCAATATGAAAGTAGAAGCATAGCAGCAAATTAGAAGGAGGAGATGTTATGTATTTTAAGAAAGAAAATTTATTTTCTACTCTCAATAATTTCTCTCAAAGTGAAAGGAAATCCACAAACTGAAACCCATCCTGGCCTGTCTCTAACCCATCCCTCACTCCCCCACATGTCTCTCATCCCCAAAGGGTGAATTTAAAATCAGAAAGTGGGTATGTATCACTCTCCCTCCGGAGAAACCCTAACTGCCCCCTTCTATCATCGCCCGACCCAGCAGGAAGCAGTTAGATCGAGTCTTCGCCCCTTTTCCCTAACAGCAGTTGGGGTTTCTACTCGGAGAGGGAGAATTGATGCAGAGCATCTGGCACCCTAGCCAGCTCAGAGGAGCCGGCGGACCTGCCGCCTCCTCCTTGGTGGTGTTGGTGCTGCGGCAGCCAGCTGAAGAGCCAGCGGGCTGGATGACAGGCAAGGAGGGGGACCTACAACGCCCACCAGAGGCTCCAATAGCCAAAAAGGCT
>CAUYRH010105939.1:0-13565 GCA_963574655.1 Perodicticus potto | reverse complement strand
GTTTCTTACTAAAATTACAAAAATAATCACACTTTTCTTGGTCACTTTACTTAAAACAAAATGCTATTGTATTCTTTTTCTGCCCCTTTGAGATGTTAATCTTTTTTTTTTTTTTTTTTTTTGCAGTTTTTGGCCGGGTTTGGGTTTGAACCCGCCACCTCTGGCATATGGGGTTGGCGCCCCACTCCCTTTGAGCCACAGGCACCGCCTGAGAAGTAAGTATTTTTCTCCTCTTTTGTCTATTTTACAACCCAGGCGTGCCTTTCTATAGAACTTGGGAAACATCCTTCTGAAATGTAATGATTAAAGAAAATAGCACCCCTCTCTCCCATTTTCTGTGGCTGGGTAGGGGCCCAACTTTGATTTGTGCTAATTAGATAACTCAGAAGGCCTAAGCACACTGACCAACCTCCCTCGCAAAGCTTCTCCAGCACTTTATTACCCCAGGGCTTAAAACAAAATGCTCCTGCCTTTTGCATCTGCAGAGTTGAGTTCAACGTCTCTCCCCTACTGCAGTAGACTTAAAGTCTTTCTTTTTTTAACTGGTGCAGTTTTTTTATTCACAAATGTAAATTCACTTCTTCTATTTCAAAGATGTTGAGAATTCTACCTAACATTTCCTTTCATAGTTCAATTTGGAAAGTCAACGAATTTCTGCTCATTGCTTAAATATGTAACAAGTTTCAGACAATAGCAAAGCAAAGGTATGAGAGTCAGGTATAGTGTTAGCAAAAGCAAAATTGGAGTGTTGAAGATTTGGGGGAGTCATTAACATCCCAAACTTTAAAATTGTAAAGATATAAGATGACTGAATCGTGCTTATTTCTATAGTTGTTATATCCCAGAAAGCGGGCAGGGAAAAAAATTAGAAGTCTGTGGGAAGTGAAAAGGAATGGATAAAATTAAGAAACAATGGAACATCCTTGTCAGATAACCTAAAAAGTTTAGAATTTCAGAATTGGACCAGGAGCATAACCCACTTTGCCCAAAAACAAATTTGTAAGAAAAACTAGTTCTAGACTTTGCAAATAACTACTTATTTAGGGGAGGAAGAACAGAAAATTACACACACACACACACACACACACACACAGGAGGAAGAGAGACACAGGAGACTGAGAACACCTATTAACTAGAGAAAGTGAATACAACTTACATGCAGAAATATGGAAGCTGGTCTTCCCAATTTTTCTATCTCCAAATGATACCCTTCCTAGGAGGTGAAAAGCAAAGGCATCTACTGTAGTAATCCCATGTGTATAGAATTTAATTGTAGAGTGAGTGATTCCTTAACACTTTCATTCATTGGACCAGGTTGGAATTGAGCACCTACGAGGTAGTAGACTCTGTTTTAGGATCTAGAGATACAGCAGAACTATCTTTATCTCGCCCTCACAGAGACCAATGACATAAAATTGACAAGTAAATCTAAAGAATATCCCCTGTAATTAAGCGCTTCTGTTTCTAGAAAATAGTCAGTGGTGTTAGAGTAAATGAATGAAGGAGAGTGTTGTAGGAGATAAGGTCAAAGTGTAGGGAGACATCAGATATTTGTAGGCATTTGTAGGGGCTTTGATCTAACTTAAGACAGGAAGCCCCTGGAAAGTTTCATACGGAGGAATTAACTGAGTTATATTTTCAAAAGATCATTCTTGATTTGGGGTAAAAATAGATTGGGGGATATTGAGGGGAAAAAAAGAAGGGAAAAACATTTAGAGAACAGAGTATTATGAGAGAAATGTGTTCAGATACCAAATAAACTGAGGTCAAAGCTGATGTGGTTTAGTTATGGATTAAGTGTGAGGGTTAAAAAAAGAGAGGAATCAGGTATGACTCCAAGAACTATGGCAGAGAATCTGACAGAATGAAGTCGTGATGTGTTAAGAGAGATACTTTGGTAGGAATGGGATTTGAAATGATGACAACTCATGTGTTCAGCCTTTAACAAAAATAGACACTTGGGTATATTTGTTTTGAGGTCGACAAAGGTATGTCAGTAGGGAAATATACAGATATCCAACACAGACAGCAGCTAAAGCCATCCTAATAGATGAGATCACCTAAACCCTAGGCCCTAGGAAGAGTGTGCAAGGAGAGAAAAAACAACCAAACCTGGTATTTCCATGTTAGTTAGGTGAAAGGAACAGGAAAAGGGTATGGTGAGGGGAGAAGCCAGTGAGAGAGGAGAACCAAGAGAGACCATGTTCTAGAGCAGGGGTCCTCAAACTACGGCCCGCGGGCCACATGCGTTAGTGTGAATTGTATTTGTTCCCATTTTGTTTTTTACTTCAAAATAAGATATGTGCAGTGTGCATAGGAATTTGTTCATAGTTGTTGTTTTTAAACTATAGTCCGGTCCTCCAACGGTCTGAGGGTCAATGAATTGGCCCCCTGTTTAAAAAGTTTGAGGACGCCTATTCTAGAGGATAACTGAGAAAAAGCTGATCAAGTTGTCAAATAAAATCTGACAAGTGAAGCAAAATGTGGATTAAGACTGGACCTTTCTGTTTAGTGACTCCGAGGCTGTTGGCGTCTTTGCCAAGGACAGTGTTGATTGATCAGGGAGGAGGTGGAGGTAAGAGTCTGATTACAGCAAATTAAAGAGAAAATGGAAAAAGAACACATCTTTGAATTAGAACACAGAAATGGGGTGGTATCTGGAGGGTAATATATTAAACATATATAGTAGAACCTGTGTAAGTGGACCACCCATCATCGAAGTAGAAGGAGAGAAATTTAAAGGCCTAGTCTTGGAAGGATTAACTACATGGATATTAAAGTCATTAAGAGTTTTGAATGAAGCTGTGCTTGGGAAAGGTCAGGAGTGAGATGTTAATGTCTTCCAGCAATGAAAGGGAATGGCTGGTAGTCTGAAGACTACCACAAAAGCATCAGTATACTTGGTATAATGACATGTTTAAGTCTGAAGCCTTTGAGGGAGGAGACAGAGTCATTGCTGAGGAGAGGAGTAGGTTGGCAAAGAGTATTGAGATACCTTGCCTCTCTGCCCAGTTATGTGAGGGATGTGAGTGAGGATTAAAGGCAAGAACCAGAAGGAAAAGAGGAAGTTTATAGGAGAGATGAGAATTACAAAGAATGTTACTGAAAAAGTGCTATGGTTTTCTGACAGCAGAGTGAAGAGGTTTCAGGTTTAAAATATTAATTAAAGGGGCTAGGTGCCTGTGGCTCAGCGGGCTAAGGCGCCAGCCACGTACACCTGAGCTGGCGGGTTCGAATCCAGCCCGAGCCCGCCAAACAACAATGACGGCTGCAACCAAAAAATGGCCGGACGTTGTGGCGGGCACCTGTAGTCCCAGCTACTTGGGAGGTGGAGGCAAGAGACTCGCTTGAGCCCAGGAATTGGAGGTTGCTGTGAGCTGTGATGCCACAGCTCTCTAACCAGGGTGACAGCTTGAGGCTCTGTCTCAAAAAAATATATATATATATATTAATTAAAGGAAAAAGTACTGCAAGAGAGTGTTATCTGCTTCTAATAGAGCGAGAAGCTGGAGCTCTTAGAAGTCATTTGCCCAAAATCATGAAACTCATACAATTTGAAATTTAATTTGATTACCAAAATCATTCCAAATCTCAAGAACTTTGTAAGCATTTTGTCCTTTCATTATTGAGTACCTCTGTAATGCAGCTAAGGAAAGAGTAATTTCTGAGTGGGAATTACCTCTCACCATTTCCAAATTTATTCTTTGTGACAAGCCAGAAATTAGAGTGTATCATCACCAGTCCTAAGATACTTTTGAAAATGTGTCTTTTTTCTGCATGCCATACATTGAATATTTAATTATTTTTATGGATTAGAAAATATATAGTGAAAATAGACAGAAGTTGAAGAAATGGCTGGGTTTAAATTCCAGCTTCAATATTTTATTACATATGAGGTTTGGACAAATCGATTAACTTCTGTTTTCAGGTTTGTGATATTGGGATAGCAATATCTAAATTGTAGCTACGTTAAAATGGTATTGAAGAGAATTGCATAAGAAACTTCAATTTAAAAACTCTTATTTCTGTAATATAAGAAAGGAATAACATAATTACGATGAGGAAAAACTTATGAGAGACCAGTAAAGGAGGAAGGAAGAAGAGGAATGAAATTTTAAAGCTGTTTCTAGATGTTCCACAACAAGATTTATGCCCTACTTTGGTGGATCTAAAATAGATTTTCTGTTCTTTAATAAAGCACAGTAATAAATGCCCTTGTATCCAAAAATAAGCCTAGGGATGAATAGGGAATAGAAAGATAATTTACATTATGAAACAAAAGCAGGATGTTAGGTGGGACAGAAATATTGAGAGAGAGAGAGATGGCTTAAGTAGTGCCATGAAGCAGGTAGTACAGTTTTATGAATGGGGTACCTAATATTCAAATTTAAGTTGAGTGCTTGTCTCTGATGTCAAATCCCTTGGTTATACAAAGCCTTTATTAAAGCCAGCTGAAATGCATGGCTTATTAACAGGAGATTGAAGCACTTGTTGGAGGAAAGAAAAAAATCATCCCTTCAAAGCCATAAATTATTTAAAGAGTGACTGTTAAAATTCCAAGTCAACCTTCTCCTGTTCCCTTCCTTAATCTTCTCCTTTCCTACTACTGTTTCTGAGATCTTAGATCTGGGCTTTCATTATACAGATTGCCCCATCCTTGGGGAGTTAACAGCTTCTTTGCATTTCAGGATTCCATTTAAAGGCAACACCAAAATGTCTTCATAAATCAAGGTTATCCCATAAAATAATTTGATCTTGTGTTTCCCTACTAAAAATACATGAATTAATCCTTACTTTTTTAAACTGAAGTGAGCGTTGCCCAACCTGGATAAGACGTTATGTTCCAGAGAGAGGGACGAGGTTGGGTTTGTGACATTCCCATGTATGGCAGGGTCTTGGTCAAAGTGGCCAGCACTAACAAAGATGGAAAGAGTGGAAAATTGCATAGAAGACTGTGAGGTGCTGGACGCTCAGGATGGTATCCATGGAAGCAGTGGCTAATATTCTCAGAGGCTGACCTTGTTAACAGGAAATCCTGTGATGGGTCTGAGGTCTGAAAATTAAATTAGCAAACTTATCCTAGACAAAGAGCTACATATCTCTTTGCTGAATATCACCATGGTCACCTTTGAGTACTGTCCTTGGGAAGCTGTGAACCAACATCAGTGCCTGGTCCACCCTTCAATGCAATTTTGGAACTCTTTTTTTCTGGAATGGCCTATCAGGACTGTCATATTACCCTCGATGTCCTGGAAGTCATCAAAATGTCTTCCTTTTAAGATGCCCCTTATCTTCTAGTAAAGAAAACAATCATTAAGGACCATATCAGGTACATGGGGTGGGTATTCCAGTACAGTTATTTTTTTGAAAACTCCCTCATAGACAGTGCCATGTGAGCTGGTGCATTGTCATGATGGAAGAACCACACCTTTCTCATCATGATTTTCAGTTCAGATTTCCCTGCTTCCCCATTGATGTTCACACCAGGACTGAATGTCATAATTTCTTGGTCTCCTATGCTTCTCATAGTCAGTTGATGCTTTTGACACAAGTCAATGAATTTTTGCAATTTTTCATCAGTTCTCATCATTACTGGCTACCCCCAGTTTTCTTCATCAGTGATGCTTTCTCCCTCCTCAGAAACATCTTTAATCCATTTGGACACTGCATTTTCTTCATAGAAATATTCCCATAACCATGGACTAACATGTCCTTGATTTTGCTTCCACTTTTCCCAACTTTAACAAGAAATTTAATGTTTATTTGTTGCTCCAATTCAAGCTCTGACATTCTCACAATGGTGCACAAAAGCATGCAACAATAATAATGAATGCCGCTCAGCTAGACACTGCCACATATCCACATGAACACAACTGTGAGATACTGATTAAGAAACCTTACTGAGAAGTTTGTACAGTGCTGGCAACATAAGCACATGGTGGCAAGTTCACAAACTTAATTGTTAGGCCTTGTAAGTATGCGTAGCCCAACTGTTGCAGAAGTGGTAGGCAGATAGTTCCACACAAAACCTAGAACTGGGCATGTGCATTTTATGCAAAAAGATTGAAGATAATCACAGAAGCCACCAGGACTGAATGTCATGGTTTCCCAATTTACCCAGAATTGGATAAACCTTAGGGAACTCCACAGTACAACCAGAGGGATAGAGAACCTTGGTAGTGAGTGACATTAGATTCTGGAAAACACAGACAAGTGGTGCCTGACCCAATTTCATTTGATGTTGCAAAAGATATCTGACATTTCTAGAAGGCTAGTGTCAGGAATGAAATGAAATAGTGTTACATACTTTGTCTGAAAATACAAACATTCAGTTTACAGTTAGTTTCCTACCCTGTGAGGCTGAGCAGGTGATCATCTAAGCTCAGGAGTTTGAGAACAGCCTGAGCAGGAGCAAAAGCCCATCTCTTTGAAAAATAGAAAAACTAGCCAGGTGTAGTGGAGCGTGCCCCCTACAGTCCTCACTACTCAGGAGGCTGAGGCAAGAGAATTGCTCAAGCCCAAGAGTTTGAAGTTGCTGTAAGCTCTGATGGCACGGCGCTCTTCCAGGATGTCAGGGTGAGATTCTGTCTCAAAAAAAGGAAAAATAAAAGAAAATAGAGTTTACTATCTTATCTTGACACAAGATTGGAATAGGGAATATTATAAACAAAAGTAGGTATACCTTTATAGATTTCAGGTTAAGGACACAAACCTGGTGTAACATTGCTAATTTGAAATCTAATTTAGAGTTACTACTAACCTCAAAGAATGTCACATGCATTCTATGAGGTCATCCATATAAATAGTACATCCTAGTTCTAGACACACAGGAGGCACTCAGTAAGCATTGGGTTTTTCAGTAAAATTTGCCGACCATATTTTTCATGACACACAACAGGCATAAAAAATCCCACATGGTTAGAAAAATATATAGTATGATTGTATATGGGTATGTGGATTGAATCAAGGTATGAACATCAGTCTGAATTTCTCTGGGAGATCAATTCCTCTGCTGGGCTCCCTCCCTCTGAGAGGGAATCTGCTTAGAAACTGGGGCTGGTGGTAAGCTGGGCCACAGAATTGTCATCTCTGAATAATTTTGTTGCTCTGATTTATATCTACCTTATACATGGAATAAAATCAACCTTTTGTATGAACAAAGTTTAGAGACCTGCAACATTTAACCTAATTAGATTTTAACAGGGCCTCTTGACTTTGTAATATTTTAGATGCTTCCTACTGGTGACAGTTGTCTTCCTGGGGCAATTAGCCTGCAATTGAAGACTTTTAACACTAGCATTTCTTTTTTAGCTTTCAGTAGGGCATTTAAACATGTTATGAGTGTTAATTAATTCACATTTTAAAAAAACTTGTAAAATAACTCCTGAGAAATAGTAGATGTACATCATCAGTTGCTGTGGGGCATTAGGTGTTTTCATATCCTCTTTTTCTTAGAAATATCAACCTGTCCCTCATTAGAATCTTAGGGGCAAAAATGTAAATTAAGAAGGGCTAGTATTTCAATGTTATAAAAAGTGTGAAATCAAGGATGTTTGCCACATAAGACAGTGGTTCTCAACCTGTGGGTCACGACCCACAGGAACTGTATTAAAGGGTCGCGGCTTTTGGAAGGTTGAGAACCACTGACATAAGAACTCTTAACACTGCTGCAAATAGTAATGTTATTGTTGAAATTATCCATGTTCCAGACTCCATGCAGATTGTTTTTATAGATAGTAATTCTGGCTGACACTTTCATTCTGAAATCGAGCTATTATTATCCTTTTACATGAGAAACTTAAAACTCATGGAGCCCAAGTAACTTGCCTGGTACCTACACTCTGTCCCAATGGATTTGAATGGATCCCCAAATTCTGTGTCCACTTCTGTGTCAGAGTACCCATAATCTTTGCTCATGGCCTTCTCTGTTGATTTGAAAGGAACATGACTGCAGGGTACTAACAATTCCACAAAGCTTCTAGTGGCAGAATGGGAGCCTGGTGGGAGACTCAGGCCTTTTTTTTTGTCGACATTCAGCTGCACTCCTGGGATCTCTGTCATCTTCAATACATTCTGAGCGTAAAGCAAGGATCACCTTCCTGAAGGTCTAATCAATTTTTCATGCTGCCAGAGTCATGTTAACATAAGTGATTCTTTTTGGGGGGGGGGTGTGAAGAGAAAGAGCCCCTTTAAAATTTTATAATCTGACCCTGGATCACTCTTTCTAGACTAAAGCTTAAACTAGTTCCAGGCAAAGAAGAATGCATGGTGTAATTCAAATCAGAAGCCACCGCCCCTATCCCCACCACCCTACACAGTCCCCCCCACTGACTGGCATCAGTTCTGAGTATGTTTCCCAGGATCCAAAGGGTTCATTGGTGTGGTTAAGTTTTAATATTAAAGAGTAAGGAAAATATCAAAATTGTTGTTTCTTAAAAATGGGCCAAGGCCTTATCTCAACCAGATATACCTTAGAGTCCTATTCAACTTGAATATTTATGGAATCCATGCAGACTTACTAAATTTCTAAGATTGAATAAATTTTTCAAAAACTTAACAAGCTTTCTCCAGGTTATTCTTCAGTACACTAAAGTCTGAAATAGAAGTTTTCCTTGTATGTCTCCCTGTCCGGTGTTCCCCTGTGTTCACCGGGTGCTGACTGCCTCTCCAGCTACCAAGCTCCATCATTGTACAGCTCTTTCCATTAGAACGTCTTTTTTATCCTAGCTTTAACTGTGTCTTTCTGTGGCTGCCCTCAAGTTAGGTTGAAAGATTAGTTGGAGGGTGATCTCTGTATTTTTTTGTTTTCCTATACTATTTCTAATCTGGAAATTTAGAAGAGATGCTCTCACTTGGAGACCCTGAAAGTAATGGAGATCCCCATTGACAGAATGTGAAGCTATATTATTTGATTGGAGAGACAAAAGCAAGAAGTCAAATCACAAGCTGATTCCCTTAGCAGATTCTTTTCCCTCTAGTCCAGTGGTTCTCAACCTTCCTATTGTTGTGGCCCTTTGATATAGTTCCTGTGGGTCGCGACCTACAGGTTGAGAACTGCTACTCTAGTCTGACATTAAACTTTATGAAAAACCTATAATTATAAAACATGAAATGAGTCACATCTCCTCCTTAATTACCACTAAAAGGGTTGGTTGGTTATTGCATTATAAGTGGTTTTGATGGATGCGAAAGGTACTTTAGTATCTGGCATCACACACACAGTCTCCTACTCTCTTGCACACCCTAGTATAATCTGCTAGAGTAAGGTTTTCAGCCTTCTAGTTTCATCAGTCTTTTCCTCACTCTGTACTTAACAGCAACTGCTTCCATTAATTGAAAACTTTCTTTTCCACCTTCCTTCCTCCTCCCCAAATCACCCTTGTCCTTCTTCACTTACAAAATATGTACGTTCTTCAAGGTCTAACTTAAATGCTTCTAAATGAAACCTTTCCTAAATATGTATGTAGGTTTTATACATCTTAGTGAAATCTGTATTTATGTGATGGACTATCACCAATTTCAATAGCAATGTTTATTCTTTTCCTAAGTAATAATATAGTTACAATTGCCAGTAACCTTTCTTAGTATATTCACTATAGAAGAAGTTGTATGATATTAATGGTTAAGAAGGCAGAATTCTGTGTCTGACTTCTGAGTTCAGATTGAGATTTTATCACTGGGTACTACTGATTGAGCAAGTGCCTTAATCTCCCTGTACTTTGCTATTCTCTTCTCATATATAGAAGATAATATGAGGATACATGCACAATACTTTATGTCTAATAAGTATATATAATTTATTCTCTAGATATGTAATATTATAGTGTGAAGTTTTTAATTTCTTTCCACATGAAAAGTTCTTGGAACATAATAAGCACTTTATCAATGCTAACCATTGTAATCATGTGAAACACTAATAATGTCAATAGTATTTAAAATTTCTCATTAATTCTTTACTACTTCATTTCACTGACAAGAAACTCAAGAATAAAAGCCACCTTTTTTAGCCTTGTATATATAACAGCAGATGGATGCTGTAATAGATGTTTTAGCATGTGTGTAAATATTCTTTACATATTAATGTCCTTAATAAGAGATCCTCTAATGAGTTTACCACCTGAGAATGCTGAATAATACTTCCATATACCTCTAATTACTGTGCCAAAACCTACAAAATGCTTTTGCCAACCTGCCAAGAGGCTGCTAAATTTTATTGTGAAAATTGTAAAATAGGTTAGGAATAAGCATAGCATTCTGTCATCTGGCACCTAATTTGGGTGCTAATATTTTTGCAACACTAAATATTGTCTGTCCTCTGCTTATTCTTATGTCTTTTGCTACTAAGCCATTAGGAGTATTACATTATTAAAAATACCCTATGAGTTCAATATACTTTTCTTAAACTTATGACAGGCCGTGTCTTGATTAAATCACAATATGCCAAAAATATAAGTAAGAAATGTATTTATTTTTAGGTAATTAACAGTTAGAATTAGAGATGAATAGCACTTCCTCCCCCTTACCAGTTGGTTGGTGATTATAACTGGTATTTTTGTCTGGGCCAATTTTTATCATCAGTCTTTCTCACAGAAACTTAGTCACTTCATCTTTTTAGCTGCTACAATTTATCCTATTACAAATAAAGGTTATAGAAGACTAGGTTGAAATTAGATAAGAAAAATACTATTTTCCAGAGTTTTAGGTTTTAGTGGTTAAAATCAAATGGGTTGTATTTGGATATTTTCACAATAATTAAGAGACTAAATAAAAGATTTTGTCTTGTCTTAAAATAGAAACTTTCCATATATGCTCTTTTTAGACTCCTCACATTTCTAGCATGCCTATTTTTTTCATCCTCAATTATGACACTGAAAAACCTTCTTCCCAATTCCATATCCTCAAAAGCAAGGACCCAATAATTGGTTTGAGGAGCTACAGTATGGCTTATAATTCTCTGGTCTCCCAGTGGGGCAGGTGTTTGAATTAGTGTTACTTTTATACAAATAATATCAATAAATAAATGTACTTATTTTCCTTTAGGTGGCATGTTTCATTAGTAGGAATATTTATTTTTTCAGAAACATTTGCTTTATGAAGCACTGTGCTAGGCACTTCAAGTATGCCATCGTTGATCCAGGCATTATTGGTCCCATTTCAGGGAAGAGAAAACTGAAGATATAATTGGTAAAGCTACTTCTCAATTTCATGAAGTTAGGACCAAGCATTCATCATGGGTGGATTCATTTAACTCAAAAACTTATGTTTTTGTGCTTTTGGTATCATAGCCAAATATATCATTGTGCAGAACAATGTTAAGAAGCTTTCCCCTATGTTTTCTTCTAGTAATTTTACACATATGGTTTCAAGTCTTACACTTAAGTCTTTATTTTGATTTTTTGCATACAATGTGAGATAAGAGTCCAACTTAATTCTGTTGAAGAATAAGTTTAAAATCAGTTGACTGTAGATGTTTGTATTTGTACACTTTAAATAACTATATACAATTTTAAATTGTCATTTATGAAGTTATCAAATGGTGTTCCTTTATAGTTTCTACCTATGTTGGGTTAGTTGTGTAGGATAAAAAAAAATTCCATGATTACTAATATATCTAAATAGAACATCATGAGAGGTCTCTGAGATCACTAATGGAAAAAAAAAAAAAAACTTGAGGTGAGTGAGGTGGGAACCTAAAGTTGTTCACATTTATTTAAATCCTACTGTGAACTACAGATGGGTTAGGCACTATCACCCCTTAACTCATGAGATAATGGAGTGACCCAGCACTTGAATCCTGAGTTATCAACAACGTGATGACTTATGGATAGAAAAGAGTAAGAGAAACAGAATAATAGTATATATATATATATTTTTTTTTTTTATTTAGCCCTTCCTCAGTTAACTAAGCTATGTTTATTATCTCTGTGTTCAATAATAGGAGCTGAGGTTAGCGTAAAGATTTTAGGCATTCAAATAAACATATAACAACATAAAAACATAAATACAAAAACATAAAATTCACATTAATTAAAATGAAAAGATTAAAACACACAGAATACAACAAATTGTTTTGATATAAATTTTACATCGTCCTATTAACATATTTAAAATATTTACTTAATTTTGTGTGGAGAGGTCATGAGTTCCTGTGTTATAATTTTTCTAACTCTTAAAGAATTTCTCACAGGGTTAATACTAGTTTTAACACTGAAAAGTAATTATTTAAAAGAAACTTAGGAGAGAAAACTTTAGGCATCTCTGGCTGGCGGGATCTGCCCAGAAACATCCCTTTGGGGACACAGGGAGACAACGTGAGACTTCTGGACCCCCTGAGGAAGGCAAAAGCGGTGGAGATCTGGACTCATGGAAAGCCTAGTCCAGAGGCATGGCAACTTGGGAAAAGAAATATCCAAAATTAAATCAGAGATCAATGAAATTGAAAACAAAAGAATCATTCAGAAAATTAATGAAACAAGGAGTTGGTTTTTTGAAAAAATAAATAAAATAAATAAGCCTTTGGCCAGACTAATTAGAAATAGAAAAGTGAAATCTCTAGTCACCTCAATCAGAAATGTTTATCATCTTTAAGTTCCCTAATTGGCTGCTTCAGTTCCTCATCTCTGCCGTATCCTTTTTATATTCCTCATAGCATTCATCTCTTACTTGATTCTGTTTTTGGATTTCTTTTTCCACTTTATCAGCATTTTCCCATTGGGTAGGTTGTCAATTTGCTTTGGTTGTTGTCTCCTTAGTTGTACAGAAGCTTTTGAGTTTAATTAAGTCCCATTTGTTTATTTTGTTGTTGTTGCAATTGCCATGGCAGTCTTCTTCATGAAGTCTTTCTCCAGGCAGATATCTTCCAGTGTTTTTCCTATGCTTTCTTTCAGGATTTTTATTGTGTCATGCCTTAAATTTAAGTCCTTCATCCAACTTGAATCAATTTGTGAGTGGAGAAAGGTGAGAGTCCAGTTTCAGTCTTTTACATGTAGAATTCCAGTTCTCCCAGCACCGTTTATTGAATAGGGAGTCTTTCCCTCAAGGTATGTTATTGATTGGTTTATCGAAGATTAGGTGGTTGTAAGATGTTAGTTTCATCTCCTGGTTTTCTATTCGATTCCAAATGTCTATGTCTATTTTTGTGCCAGTACCATGCCGTCTTGACCACTATGGCTTTGTAGTACAGCCTAAAGTCTGGAATGGTGATGCCCCCAGCTTTGTTTTTATTACTAAGAACTGCCTTAGCTATGTGGGGTTTTTTCTGGTTCCATATAAAATGCAGAATCATTTTTTCCAAATCTTGAAAGTACAATGTTGATATCTTAATAGGGATGGCATTAAATAGGTAGATTGCTTTGGGAAGTATAGACATTTTAACAATGTTGATTCTTCCCAGCCATGAGCATGGTATGTTCTTCCATTTGTCAATATCCTCTGCTGTTTCCTTTTTTAGGATTTCATAAGTTTTCTTTATAGAGGTCCTTCACCTCCTTTGTTAGATATATACCTAGGTATTTCATTTTCTTTGAAGCTATGGTGAAGGGAGTTGTGTCCTTAATTAGCCTCTC
>CAUYRH010105934.1:0-24699 GCA_963574655.1 Perodicticus potto | reverse complement strand
GCTGCAGAGCGAGCACATAATGCAATGTTTCAAAGTTACTGCTCTGAGAAAGAACCACAGTAACTTTGGCGTGAAGTTTGCGCAGAAACGCAGATAGTACAATTTCCCTCCTCCTTCAGTGAGTCTCTCTCGCGGTTACTACCCCATAAGTATTTCTCAGAGGAAATCTTGTAGCTCCAGAGAGCTGAGTCATAAATTCTCACATCTGTAAGAGATCTGGATTTTTAATATCTTGCAACTACGTCATATTTTGTCGTACATTCCACCATGGACAAGAATGTGAAAGAGAAAAATCTGTAATTCTTGTTTGTCATTTGCAGACTTGGTGACTCTGATGGCCTGCTTTGAGAAAACATATTGCCAATGATTTGGCCATTTTAGGGTTTCTACTTGGGTTCATGAGCTCTGTCAGCCTCACTCACGGAGTGCATGTTCCTTCTTTCACTGGGGTGCACATAACACAGAAACCTAAAGAGCCTGGAAAGGCGGGGTAGCTTTCATTTTATAATGAGACTTATGAAAAAGGGAGAAACGCATTTTTTCTTCAGTAACATTGCATGTAGAAGTTACAAATGAAATTCTCATTTTTTTTGTTTGTTTGTTTGTTTTGGTTTTTATTTAGAGACAGAGTTTCACTTTGTCACCCTTGGTCGAGTGCCATGGCTTCATGGCTCACAGCAACCTCCAGCTCCTGGGCTTAGGCGATTCTCTTGTCTCAGCCTCCCGAGCAACTGGTACTACAGGCGCCCGCCACAACGCCCGGCTATTTTTTTGTTGCAGTTCAGCCAGGGCTGGGTTTGAACCCGCCACCCTTGGTATATGGGGCCGGTGCCCCAGTCACTGAGCCACAGGCTTCAATTCTCTTGTCAAAAGAAAAATTCAAAATCATTCACCTGAAAACCTGTTAAGGACATGAGGCAACGACTGTGTGTAGAGGATTATTTGGTATGTTTTAGGATGAGGGAAAGGATATGTGTGATTAAGGATTTTAATCTTTCTTGTATAAGAACCATTGGAGACTATTTTAGCGGAGATGCAGCCTTGGGTGGGAAAGCAGTGGTGACTTCATCAAGATGACATTGGTCTAAATGTAAAGAATAGTTGGGGAAAATGTTAGAAAAAGAGGTCTGAGAAAGGCAGAAGCAAAGCCTTCTCCACGTGCGGCGCCCACCTGCTCTCAGTCTCTCTGTTCTATGGCACTCTCTTCTGCATGTACGTGCGTCCTGGGTCTGGACCAGCTGAAGATCGGGACAAAATGTATTCCTTATTTTACATACGGAGCCTTAAGTTATTCGAATTAGGCTTGGCATTTTTGTGTGGACACATTTATTACTTGATTGATTTTTAAAAATCACAGTCTTCAATATATTTCCAAAAAATGTTAATGGTAGCTTTTTAACAGAAGTATAGGTGAAACATTGTCATACAGATAAAATGGTATTTTAAATATGATTTGTCATTATGTAACTCGTTTCCATATTTATAATTTTATTTGAATATTTACACATAAGTCCTATGCATCAATTTAGGGCAACTAATGCCTGTTTCTCCTTTTTTCTGCAATGCTAATTATACCAAGTTTTCTTATCTTAAGCACTCAACTAATTGTTGAGTCTTTTTTTCATTTTTTATCACTTTTTTGTTTAATCCTAAAACATTATGGGGATAGAAATAAGTTTTGTTAAATGCATCAATTTTGTTATAGGTTATAAGTGTGCACATCACCCAGATAATGTTCACTGTACCCATTAGGTAGGTACATCCCCTTTTCTCCATTCTCTTTGCTTGATTTCCACTGAGTTTTGCTTACCTATGTACACGTGTGTGCTCACTGGTTGTTTCCAGTTTAATAGCAAGTTTGTGTGGTGTTTGTTTTTCCATTCTTTAGATACTTCACTTAGGATAATGGTCTCTAGTTCCATCCAAGTTATTGCAAATGGCTTTAATTCATTCTGGCCTAGTATTATTTCATGGTATACACACATTACATTTTGTTAATCCACTCATGAAGGTGGATTATCCACTCATGAGGTGGGTGGACAGCTTGAGCTCAGGAGTTCGAGACCAGCCTGAGCAAAAGCAAGACCCTGTCTCTAGTAATAATACAAAAAAATTGAGACAAGAGGATTGCTTGAGCAAAAGAGTTGGAGGTTGTTGGGAGCTGTGATGCCATGACACTCTACTAAGGCTGACAGCCTGAGACTCTGTCTCAAAAAAAAGGAATTTGAGTACACGTGTCTTTTTTAATAAAATGACTTCTTTCCTTTGAGTAGATATCCAGTAGTGATATCACTGAATCAAATGATAGGTCCACTTTTAGCTCTTTGAGGAATTTCCATACTGTTTTCCATAGAGGTTGTACTCATTTGCAATCTCACAACAATGTATAAAGATTCCATTCTCTCTGATCCAGGACAGCATGTATTGTTTTTTGACTATTTAATAAGAACCATTCTAACTGGGATAAGTTGATATCTCATTGTGGTTTTAATTTGCGTTTCCTTGATAATCGGTGATGTTGAGCATTTTTTCATGTTTATTGGCCATATGTCTATCTTCTTTTTAAAAGCATCTGTTTATGTCTTTTGCATACTTTTAATGGGGTTGATTGTTTCTTGTTGATTTGCTTGAGTACTTTGTAGAATAAAAATCATCCACATCACAAAGATCATCCTATAGCAAATACTAGAGAGAAGAAAGTGAGCACTGAGAACCAAGTAACTAAGATTAAGAAGCATTCCTTTTTTGTTGACTAATTTGGGTCCTCTGTAGATCCTAATTATCAAGCCTTTGTCAGATTTGTAACATGCAAACACCTTTTCACATTCCAAAGATTGCCTATTTGCTTTAATTGTTGTGTCCTTAGGTTTGCAGAAGTTTTTCACTTTAATTAAATTAATTTCACTTTAATTTAATTTAATTTAATTTAATTTAATTCCTTTGTTTATTTTTGTTGTTGAGATTGCTGCTGAAGATCTATCACAGGGCAAGAGACATGAATAGAGCTTTCTCTGAGGAAGACATAAATGGCTAACAAACATCTGAAAAAAAATGCTCATTGTCCCTAATCATCAGAGAAATTCAAATAAAAACCACCCTGAGATATCACCTAACTCTAGTGAGACTAGCCCAAATCAAAAACTCCCAAAGCTGCAGATGCTGGCATGGTTGTGTATAAAGGAGAACACTTTTAGATTGTTGGGCAACTGCACACTAATACAGTCTCTTTGGAAAGAAGTATGGAGAATTCTCAAGGAACTTAGATTAAACCTCCCATTTGACCCTGCAATCCTATTACTATGCATCTACCCAGAAGAAAAAAAAATCATATTATCATAAGGACATTTGCACTAGATTACTTATTGTAGCTCAATTTACAATCACTAGGATGTGGAAACAAGCTAAACACTCATCAACCGAGGGATGGATTAACAGACAGTGGTATATGTATGCCATGGAATACTATTTAGCCACTAAAAAAAAAAAAATGGAGACTTAATGTCTTTTGTATTAACCTGGAGGGAGCTGAAACACATTCTTCTTAGTAAAGTATCATGAATGGAAAAGTAAATATCCAATGTACTCAATACTAATATGAAGCTAGTAGATGATCTTTTACATGACCACTAAAGAGAAAAACTCATTTTATTTTTATTTTTTAAATAATTTTATTAAATCATAATTGTGTACATTGGTGCAATCATGGGGCACAAGATGCTGCCTTCATATACCATCTGAAATATTTTGGTTATACTGTTAAATATAGCCTTCATGGCATTTTCTTAATCACTATATGAAGACATTGATATTCTACATTTAATAAGGTTCACCAGTACCCTGCTAAGATGCACCGTAGGTGTGATCCCACCAATTGCCCTCTCTCCACCCATCCTCCCCCATCCCCTCCCCTCCCTTTTCCTTTTCCCTGGAAAAACTCATTTTAATTCAAGTTGGGTGGGGGAACAAAGAAGAGAGGATGGGGAGGAGGGGAAAAGATGTGTGTGCTCCCACTTAATGGGCACAAAGTAAGGGTATACAGCACAGCTTTTGGTTGTGGGACACAGCTACAAAAGGCTCTACCTAACAAATGCAAATATTGTAACTTAGTTGTTTGTACCCTCACATTAACCTGAAATTAAAAAAAAAAAAAAAAGATTAAAAGTACATGGTCTGACTGTGGCTCTGAAATCAGTGTCAGAAAGGCAACTTGTCAAGCAATTACTATTCTCAATGAGAAGATTTAAGGTTGCTGAGTCTCCTTTCACAGTTCCAATGTGTTTTCCTCTGGCAGCAAGACTCTGTTTTGGTACTATAAACTATGAAGAAAATCACTTTGATACTCTGTATTCCTCAATTAATTTCAGCTTTTAGGTCCAGATCATGACATTGGTCCCTCCCATGAACTCAAACTCCTTCTCAGAAAAGGAAGAAGTGGGAATAGCAAAAAAGATAAGTAGAGTAACAAAATGCTAGGATTTATAACAGAAATTTGGGAATTAAGTTCTTGCTTCATTAAAGAAGTTGGGGAAAAAAAGAAAGGAGTAGGGATTTTGGAGGGTAGCTGGTTGGAGGGAAGGTGAAAGTCAATGTTTTTCTTGAATATAATCCCAACATTACTCATCACTTTTTTATTAATAAAGAAAAAAAGGAAATCAAGACAAAATAATGTGAAATAAAAACTTTTAAACAAAATGCTGAGAAAACTCATTGCCATGAGCCATATAAGAAAAAAGAAAAAATACAAAAGGAAGTTCTTCCTGCAAAAAAGAATTTGATGGCCAGAGAAACTTGTTGCTACACAAATAAAGATGTCTGAAAACAGTAAAATGAACATTCATGTACAAAACTTTATTCTAATTTTAAATTAAACTAAAAGATAATTAAATGTGCCAAAAGAAGAAATGTATGCACACATTTTTTTCTTTTTTCAAAAAATTATTTATCCATTTATTTATTTCTTATATTGTTTGGGATTCATTGAAGGTACAAAGAATTAGGGTACACTGATTGCATTTGTTAGACAAAGTACCTGTTATAATTGCATCCTGCCCCCAAGTGGTGTACCATTCACTGTGATCCCCCCATTCCCTCCTCTCCTTCCCTCTTTCCACTTGTTCATTTCACTATCCCTACCTTGCATTAGCTCATCTACTTTCTTCATTTTAGAATTGAGTACATTGGATTCTTTCTTCTCCATTCTTGTGATGCTTTACTAAGAACAGTCTATTCCACTCCCATCCAGGTTAATACAAAAAAAGTAAAGTCTCCATCTTCTTATGTGGTTGGATAGTATTCCATGGTATATGTATACCAGAGCTTGTTAATCCAGTTCTGGGTTGGTGGGCATTTAGGCTGTTTCTACATTTTGGTGATTGTAAGTTGAGCTGTGATAAACAGTCTAGTGAAAATGGCCTTAGGATAAAATGACTTTTTTCTCTTCTGGGTAGATGCCTAGTAATGGGATTGCAGGAACAGATGGGAGGTTTAATTTGTGTTTTTTGAGGCTTCTCAATACTTCTTTCCAAAGAGACTGTATTGGTTTGCAATACTATTTTTGATACTTTCTACTACACATTTACATTCCCTGCTTGTCTCCTTCATTTCCTTAAGCTCTACCATATATTTTCTATAGTCTACATATCTCTCATCTGAGTTTTGGTTGTGTCTTTCCATTTCTCATCCATTCCTTTTAGGTCTTTGTCAACCATATTTTCAATTCCCTTTCTGTCAAGTCCATTCATTCTTTGTAGGTGGAGTCTTCTGCAGTAGCTCCCTCATGATCCCATGGGGAAATTCCTCTGTTTTGGTTTTTCACGTTGCCCAAATTTTTTCTGTTGGTTCCTCCTCATATGTTCTTTCTTTTTGTTGACCTTCTTGTCCTCCTTTTTCCCTCTCACTTCCTCCTTTTCTTCAAATTAGGTATTCTCAGGGCCTATGTCCTGAAGTAACTTCAGCCTGAGAAAAGCCAAACTCTTCCTTGTGGCCAAATAAACAGAACTCCTTGCTCATGATAACAGTAGTTGCAATATGTTGACCAAGACATCAGGTGGTGCTGTGGTCTGTTTAGGAGACAGAGAGTACCACACCCTTTATGGTCCTTATTCCAAACTTAGTTGCCCTCTGTGATTGCCTGATTATCTCGTCAGCATTCACACTCTGTTTGGTTGGTATCTTAAAGCTTACAAGTAGCCTTCAGGGACAGATCTCACAGTTCCCCCTGAATCCAGTTCCTGTGGGGTGAGAGAGTCCCTCAGCCTGTCTCAAAAGTGGAGTTCTGATCCCAGCAGGCTGAATTAAGGTGGTCATATTTTAAGCCCCAGCTAAGACCTTCTCATGACCTTCCCACAATGGCTGTCCACTGGCCACCAAGACCTTCTCACTATAGCTGCCTCACCAGTCACCCAACCTGTGACAAGTTCACTCCAACTGATATTCAAATCTGCTTGGTATATACTGTTCAAGTCCACCCACTCTTCCAAGCTTTCCACTCAGTGTGCAGCTTCCCTTAACAACTGAAAATTACAAAAAGACTTGCTCCCATACCAGGCCTCCATGGGGTACCAGCTAATCCCAGATGGTCACAATCACTTGCCTGATTCATCATATTTACACCCCCTGTATTCAGCTCAATACCATCTCACCATGGTCCCTCAGGTGTGACTCTGGGTAACGTTCCCAAGAGGTATTGCCGGGGTCTCTCTTTTTCCCCAGTCATTCTGTGGGGGAGCTCAGCTGAACCACACTTCTGGTCCACCATCTTGTTCTGCCCCCCTCAGTAAACTGGCACACATATTTATCAGTAAATAATATAACTGCCAAGTCATGGAAGTAACCTAAGTGCTCATCAATGTATTAATGGATCAACAAACTGTGGTATATGTATACCATGGAATATCATTCAGCTTAAAAATGATGGAAATTTTACATCTTTTACATTTACCTGGATGGAATTGAAATAATTCTTCTCAGTAAACTATCAAAAGAATGGAAAAATAAATATCCAATGTACTCCATACTAATATGAAATCAACGTATGAATAATTACATGCTCATAAGAACAATAAAACACTAATATAGTCCAGTTCAGGGGTAGAGAAAAGTGGCAGGATGTCTGGCAGAAGGAGGGGGGGCATGAGGCAGGATCTCACTCACCTAATGTGCACATTGTGAGGGTGTATAACATGCCCCCTGGGTGAGGGGCTCTTTTACAAACAGAACTTTACTGTGGAAGTGAGAACAATGTAACCTAAAAATTGTACCCTCATATTAATTTTAAAAAATAAAGAATAATACTCAAAAAAAAAAAAGAAAGAAAAAATTAGAGGGAGAAACTGTATACAGTTTTTAGCTTATTATACTACATATATATTGGTATAATATTATTTGAAGTTAGATTATGATTAATCATAATTAAGTAATTAATCTGTTTAACAATTGTTTTATCAATCTCTCATTATATAAGTAACTCACAGAAACTAATTAATCTATAGGTAAAGTAATATATTATATGCCCTCAGGAGACTACCAAATATAAATAATATATAAGTAAGAAGACAAATTTTCTATTAATCCAGATTCAGGCAGGGAGAAAAGAGGAACAAAGAACTTATAGATGGGAAAAAACTCCTAGAAAAATAATAGGTTTTATACAACCACATCAACATTCTTCTTAAATATAAATGGCATAAATACACCAAATAAATGGTAGATTGTCAAATTGAATTCAAAACCACAATCTAATATTGTTGAGATAAAAATTCACCTCGTACATAAAGACATACATAAATTAGAATTAAAACCATGGAGAATGATATATTATGCAAACACTAACCAAAAAGAAACTGAAGTGGCTGTCAAACAAAATAGATACCCCCAAATAAGAACTATTACCAGGGAAAAAGAGAGACACTGCAAAATAATAAAGGTTCATTTCATCAAGAAGAAATAACAATAATAATAATATAAATACTTATGAATAATAATCTGTACTCTTAAAAATAGAGCTTAAAAATGCTTGAAGCAAAAACTGATAGAACAGAACAGAAAAATAGAGAAATCCAAAATTATAATTGAAAAGGTGATCAGTATATATACGTCAGTCTTCCATTAAGTACATACAGTGCATTTTCAGTGTATGAAAATTAGGTCAACTTAAGGACATGGTCAATGTAGGAAGGCGATCAACTCTGGAACTTCTACTGCATTTACAGAAAAATGCAGCATGTTAATAGTTATTTATGTAGAAAGAATATTTCCACTCCATACCTTAGTTACATGAATTGATTATTTATAAAACCTAAAATGTAGTAAAATTAACTACATAGAATTAAAGAGAAGCTAAAGTTCTCAAAAAAAAAAAAAAAAAAGGACTTATATGGTGAAGGACCTATATGGTGAAAAATTTTAAAAAATTCTGAGAGCAATTAAAGAAGTCCTAAACAAATACAAAGGTACATGGTGTTTTGGGCAAAGGACTCAACAGTGAAGAATTGCATATATTCCTAAAATGCATCTACAGGTTAATAAAATCTCAATCAAAATCCCAGCAGGATTTGTAGAAATTGACAAGATGAATGTAATATTCTGAAATTGCAAAAGATTCATAACATCCAAAAACAACTTTGCAAAAGAACAGGTTTGATGGTCTACTGTTATCTGATTCTAAGACTAAATTTAGAACATCAGTGGCAGTGTGGTATTATTATACAGATAGAAAAATGAAGGGAACAGAACAAAAAATACACAAATTAACCCATCATGAATGGACAGCTGATCTTGGACAAAGCTGCAAAGGTAATTCAGGGCAGAAAACAAAGGCTTTATGAGAAATAATGTTGGAAAAATAGAATTTACATGAGCAATAAAAAAAGCCACTTTGGTCCTGATAATATACAAAAATTGATTTAAATGAATCATAGACATAAATATACAGCCTGGAAATACAATACTAAAACCATAAACTACAAAAGGAAAAATATTAAATTAACTTTTTTCAAACTAAAACTTTCTACTTCTCAAAAACATCATAAAAATGAAAAAAAACCAACAACCCATAACTTAGAACTCATAGATTTAAAGAAAATATTTGCAAATCATGTGTTTGGTGAAAAGTTTGAATCTAGAATACTAAAAGAGGTTTCAGAACTAAATAATAACAAAAACATAATTTAAAAACGGGGAAAAGATTTGAACAGACTTTTAACCAGAGAGGAATTAGAACCAATAACTACAAATAACACCCAACACACTGTGGTCCTTTATCTTTGTTTTTCTGTGGCTCTTCCCTCTTTTCTTTGTAGGATTTCTGTCAGATGAAAGCTGGGGAGCTAGTATATGTCTGAGTTTGAGCAGCAATTTGCATGAGGACAACTTTACTTGGTGTTGACTGCTCAGTGAAATCCAGATCGTTGGCCACATTAAAATTATTAACATATTGGCAGTGCCTGTGCCTTAGTGAGTAGGGTGCTGGCTCCGTACACCGAGGGTGGTGGGGTCAAAACTGGCCCTGGGCAAACTGCAACAAAAAATTAGCAAGGTGGTGTGGTGGACACCAGTAGTCCCAGCTACTGGGAAGGCTGAGGCAAAAGAATCACCTAAGCCCAAGAGCTGGAGGTTACTGTGAGCTGTGATTCCATAGCACTCTACCGAGGGTAACAAAGTGAGACTCTGTCTCTTAAAAAAAAAAAAGAATCCAGCATACATAAGAAGTCTTCAATTAATAAGCAATTTATCTCAAAAATATTTGCTTAGCAACTGCAAATTCAAAGTAGGCAGAACAAACTAATAAAAAAAAAGAAAGAAAAAAAGAAACCTAGTAAGTGGAACAGAAAATAGAGATATAGACAGAAAGTTTTACAGACTCTGAATTTTAATGCTACGAAAGCATATTAACAATTTGAGCTCTGAAGTTTTCTTGATATTATTTTTCCATTAGTTTAAATGTTTACCCATGAACAAGCAATAATATGTAACCAGTTAGAGCCCTAGAAAATCTGATATGCCTTTGAATTTTCTCATAGACACAGACAGGACACTTACATGGCTACCTAATCTCTCCAGAATTCAAAAAATATTACTGAGTATTCTTATTTTTATGGAAATATTTATTTCCAAAAATTTAATAAGACTCTCTTGTCCTTATAAATAGATTTGGAAACAATGGTTCTATTAACAAAACTTTATTAACAGAATGTTGTATTTGAGAACCTGTATGGAATTTGGTATGATTAGATAGTTTTAAGAATTGACTTTTAAGAATTGACTCTTTGAAGTGAAGTAAGCCCTATTTTGGTCCATTAAGTGTGGCTATAAAGGACAGGTAGTTTATGAAGAAATAAGATTTATTTGGTGTGTGGTTTTGCAGGCACCAGCATATTCATGTTGTTTCCACTCATGGCAAAGAAGACAAAAATCAGAGCCAGGTAATACAGAGACCACACCTTCAGACAGAAAGCAAGAGTGAGATGGAGAAGGCTTTTTCTTTGGAGAAGCCCTCATGGGAACTAATAAAGTGAGAATTCACTTTTTTCTGTGAGGACAGCACCATTATTCATAAGGGATCTGCTCACATGACCCAAATACCTCCCATTAATCATCATCTCTAATAGTAGGGATCAAATCCCAACATGAGAATTAGAGGAGTGAAAGAAATCAAACTATAGGATTTTACCCCTAACCCACAAAATCTCATATCCTTTTCACATACACAATACAATCATCCTTTCCCAATAGTTCCTGTAAATTTTAACAACTTATGCTCTAATATAACAACAAAAGAATGGCCTAAAGGTAGGATTTATAATAAAGGGAGGCAGAATATAAAAAAGAGACAATCACTATTCTCACTGCATTTATGTAAACACTCAGGTGAAATTTAATGACAGTAGACCTATTTTTTCAAACAAATTAGTCTTACTATGACATATTTGATAGAAATGGGTGTGGCTCTATAGAAAAAATGAGTAATAGAGAACTATAACATACTCATTAGTAGATTCCAATTCTGTTGATTGTCTTTGAGGCCATCTTGTCTACTTATAACCTGCCCTATTCCTGAAGTCCTACTAGCTAGACGTAAAGAACTTAATATTAAACATTAGAGGACAAGCTTCATGTCTGCAGCTTTGTAGGACACTCGGGAAGATACCCCAAAACACCAAATGAAATAAACAGAGACTTTCAGAATGCAAACCAGGAAAGTAGTCTGAAGCAACTGCCATCTTTTTTCATCATCTAAAGATGCTTTGAGCGAAAATCTAGAAATCTACTCAACTAACTGCCCTGTGAATTCAGATACTGAATTTATAGATTGTTCTAACCATTAACTTTGTTTTTATTTTGTTTAGTTTAGCTGTTTTGATTCATGAGCACCTGGCTATGGAGCATAGCCCAGCCTCTTGACATTATTCCCA
Organism: Perodicticus potto; assembly: GCA_963574655.1. Lineage (NCBI taxonomy): Eukaryota > Metazoa > Chordata > Mammalia > Primates > Lorisidae > Perodicticus > Perodicticus potto. The sequence goes on along the minus strand of CAUYRH010105934.1, from coordinate 13,288 downwards.
CAATAATCATCACTGAAATCTCTGGGATATGCTGCTTTCTATCGAAAATCTTAAATGCAAGATCATAGCCATCAGTGTATGCCAGATTTGTTACTGTAATTAGAACAATAAAAGCAAGATGAACAACAAAATAACATTTCAAGAGAGTAGACCTAGTGACTAATGAGTTTCATGCTGAGATAAGGACAAATTGGCTGTGAGAGTGACAGAAAGTGGCATGTGGGCCTGAGTATTGGTCAGTTTACCATAATTGAGATGCTGACCAAAAAAGGAGAAATTGTTTAAATAATTAGATGGCAGTACATTAAGCTGAAGTGGCACCAGCAAAATGAGTTCCGACTTCAGCAAACAGAAACCCAACTCAATGTAAATGGTAAAACAAAAATCAAGCATAGCCAGTCAGAAACTCCCAACTAGTTAGAGACTTTCCCCTAGAATTATCTAAATAATTCCAAGCTACTGCACCATTTTAACCAAATATTTTCTTTATCTTGCTTCCATATTCACCTTAAAAAGCCTTATTCTTTCATCCCAGAACACACGCAGTATGGCACCACCCAATTTATACATTCCTGTCTACTCAAATAAACTCAAAATTTTTAATGTACCTACACTTAAAATATATATGTATGTATACATGCATGTCATATGACTATACATACACATAAAAATATAAATATGTGCATGTATAATTACAGATGTAGATATATAAAACATATGCATATGATCTGGTAGCAATCAAATCCAATAAAAGGTACTGAAGGAGGATATAATTAATTAGAGTCAAATAATTATAATTAATTACAATAACAGTTCGAAAGCTATGTTGAGTGAGAGTGCTAGAAGGATGGAGGAATTAAACAATTATAGTTTTGCAAAAATGGTGATTAGTAGTTTTTAGGGTGAGGGCCCCAATGACATCAGCAAGAATGTGAGAATAATTTCAGTGTTGAGAGATGAACAGCATCATTTATGAATAGTATTCCTTTCCCCAGTGTATGTTTTTGTCTGCTTTGTTGAAGATCACGTGTGAATATTAGTATGGTTTCATGTCTAGGTTCTCTGTCCTTACCCCTAGTTCTATGTCTCCCTTTGTAATCCCATATCGTCCCATTTAGGTGCGAGAGCCCAGTAGTATATGCTTATAGAGTACGATGTGAAGAAGACTAACAATGAAGAACTGTTTGAGATATAAAATATCCAAATTCTTCTTCATTTATATGTTTTTCACTTCCACTCATTGGACACTATGATGTCATATTATTTTAACATTTTTTAAACTTTGGCACTATACACTGAAAGACCCTGTCTGTCAACAATACAGTCCAATAAGCTTGCCAAATTACTGAATTCTTTAATAGCTTCATATTTTTTCATTTTAGACAGATTATTTCTTTCTACATATTATGCTACTTGTCTTTTCTTCAGTATGCCTATTCCAACTTACTTCTTCTATTTATACTGTTAGTTTTCTCTATTAGTAAAGCTATTGCCCCAAAACATGCAAACACAGTTGGAAAGGGCCTCAGAAGCCATCAGAGACAGAGGCAATTTACCTTTTGTTATTTACACCACTACCCTGAGCTAAGAATCTCCTTATGTACTAGGACATGCCATTCACTGTCTTAACTTCCATCTCCCTTTTTTCCTTGTTGCATTCCCATTTCTGTTTGTTTCTTTGCTTAATATGTGAGTTGAGTTGACTCTCTCAAAGAAGTGAAATTCACCCTTTCACAGTAAGGTAGAAGGAAGGTCTTCTGATGGTAAGAATTGCAGGGATTCGCCTGTTCACTCAAATATAAATCTGCCTGTACCGTGAAGTTAAATGTGATGAAACTCATAGGCAATATAGCAGTATTAGATTAGAGACATCTTATTCAAATCCTTATCAAATAAACCACTATCTTAGCATATAATGCATTCATAAGGCAACACTGAGTAACATACAAGACTGTAAAAATAATTATTTGCTTTCTATTATAATAAATCTACATATAAAATCTTGATTAAAATTCTTTCAATAATTTTGAACATCAAAAGAATGCTTTACAGAACTTAATAAGTACTAATACCTTCAGTAACTAAAAGGTGAGGATGATTGCAATAACCAAAAAATACTGAACACCAGCGAAACAAATAGATATCTCTAACATGTAAGATTTTGTGGCTATTTTGGTAAAAAGAGAAAAGAGATTAGTATAAGATCTAACCATTTCCTTTTAAGATTTTTGTGAGTGAATCTATGACTTGCTTATTTCTAAGGCTATAGATAACGGGATTTAACAACGGAATTATGATTATGTAAAATACAGAGTTCATCATATCTTGATCATCAGCTTGTGGAGATTGAGGGCTCACATACATGAAGAGCAGAGGGCCATAGTATAAAGACACAGATAGGAGATGAGCTCCACAGGTGGAGAAAGCTTTCCTTATGCCTTTGAGGGATTTCTTTTTTAAGATTTTAAGGAGAACAAATGTATAAGAGACAAGAATTGTCGCAATATTGAATACTTGAATTGAACCTGAGAAAATAAAAATCATTAGAAAATTAATAGATCAGTGCAGGAAATCTTTAACAATGGAACAAAATCACAGTAGAAGTGATGTATTATGTTGAAATTACAGAAGGTTAATCTGTGCAAAAATCATTCGTGAAGTACAGCATGAAGAAAGCCACCTACAAAGACAAGACTAATAGCTGGATGCACAGTGCGTTGTTCATAATCACTGGGTAGAGTAAAGGTTTGCATATGGCTACATAGTGATCATACGCCATTGCTACCTGGAGAAAACATTCTGTGGTTACACTGACGGCAAAAGAAAAAAATTGCATCTTGGACTCAGAGAGAAATACCATATGACTCTCAGCAAAGAAATTGGCCAACATGTTGCGGGTAACTGTGGAAGATATCCAAGTATCCACAAAGGCTAACCTCCCAAGGAAAAAGTACATGGGGATGTGAAGGTGAGGGTCACCCTATGATGGTGATGAGATATATCACTAAGAACATCGGGAACAGTGGGATTGTCCACTGTGCTTGATGTGTAAGTCCTGTGAGAACAAACTCCATCAACAATGTTGCATTTTCCTTTTCCATGTCCTCAGTGTGTGTCCTCTAAAACCAAATAGAGTAAATATAAAAGGAACATTTGCAAAGCAATTATAAATTCAAATTGGGGGATACGATTTTAAATAAACTAATCAAGGCCCTCATAATTTTAGTTATAAATACTGTTATTGTTGTATACATATGTTTGAGTAATTAAAGAAAGTTTTAAAATGCTATATTTCTTTTACAAAAAATGTGCAGGAAGTAGCATAGTTAGAAAACAAGAGAGGCATTCTACATATGTACTAAATTTATGTGGGCACACTTGAACATGGTAGAAAAGTCCTATGTCTGGGATATGAATAGTATCAAAGGAAGAGGTTTTATGGTCCTAAAATGAAATAAATGAATTGCATACCATGTGAAGGATCTTGAACTTTATTCTTCAGGAATAAAGATATTAAGAAAGGGAATAGCATCATAATATATTTTTAAATTTATTTTTGATAGTGTGGAAAATATGCCACAGGAAAAGGAAATCAGAGTCAGGCTTATTAATTAGGAACCTGTTAATAAGGTCCAAGGAACCCCAAATCAGAGTAAGTATGAGAATTGTCTGAGAGTATTTTTTGTGGAAAATATAAGTTATAATATTTTAATGTAGAAATGAATTAAGTAGTTCAAGAATGCGTTCTAGGAATCTGCATTTTGAAAGTGCCCTCCCTAAGTGATTTAAATGCAGGTGAAGCGTCATATCTGTGAGCAACATGACATTCGAGGAGATAATGAGATAGGTTAAAAAGAATTCAGAATGTAGAATCTCTAGTACTCTGTGACATATTTGACGTGAAAGAAGCGTTCATGAAGGATAGAGGAGTCACTGGGTGACTTGGTAGATGATCGTTAAGAACTGAGATTAAGAACTAGATGCGTCAACAAGTTTACGGAGTGAGCATCACCTGAACTACCAGGTGAGATCTAGTCAGGAATATGAATGTAACATAACATGGTAGACATTATGCCTTGACATCATTGTGGTTGTAGAGGGAGTAGTTCGGGATGATTTATCCATAGGAAAGTAGACAAAGAACGGAATGGCAAGAAAAGAAACTTGAAGAAATCACAGTAAAGAGGTAACAAGGTAGATATACGTCATTTATAAGGATGGCTAAGGTCTGATCCTCTTTCCTGCCACTCAACGCTTGGTGACTGTCAGAGGTTATCTACTATTCTAAGAACCAAAGAACAAGAAACTAATTTTCCCATTCCTCTTGCATCTACAGTGAAGGGACATGATATAGGCTAGTCAATGACACATAATCTACATTTGAAAAGTAGAGAGAGGAAGAAAAAGGTACAGGGACAAAAATGAATTTTGGTTTAAAGCATAGAGGGCAGCAATACAAGAGCTCCACGTAATGCATCCTTCAGGCACATCAGTCGCATTTACAGTGTGAGCTTTGTCATGGGAAGTTCAGTAGCAGACTGAACAGTCCTCATTGAGCTAGTGTTGAGGCATGACGTTCGCTGTTCACTGGCTGCCTAATTCCCTCTGTTTCTACCAAATTTTCCAGCTGGTTACTCCAACTTCCCTAAGATTTTCTATGTAGAACCAATATCCATTAAATATGTTCACCTCATAACGCAACCAAGAGCTGATTCCTAAAACAGATGATGAAGCAGCAGAAAGGATGTTAAGCAGGGTGATCAGAAAAGTGGGAGGGAAACTAGAAAGCTGAGTTTTGTGGTCATAAAGGAGGAAAGATATTCACAGACAAAGTGAAATACTGTGCCTAATTCCAAAGTAAATGCTTTGAAAGCACAATCAGTGAATAAAGATCTTTGAGTGTGATAAATTTTAGTAGTTTCATTGAGAGCAGATTTCCGTTTCCATTTTGTGATATTGTTGAGACCAAAAATAATTCCATGTGAATAGAAAACATGTGGCACAACAGTGTGTAGCATGAAATAAAATACTGTATGAAATGTGGAGGGCATTTGGCATTTTTCAACAAATGTACATGGTTTTTTCTGTAGAACATTTTAATAAACATCTCCCAAGGAGGAGGATAGATGAGGGTGTGGATGGAAAAAGAAGGGAGAAGAAAGAGAAACAGAGGAAGGTGAAAAGAATGAGAGAAAGAAAAATAGAGAATGAAAAAGGCACGTAGTCTTTGGAGTAAATGTTGAACCAGATACAGATATAGATATAATTAATGCAAATGATTACAAGTGTTAAAAAGGCATTTGGAATGGACTTACTCCATAAAATTCTAATAAAATATTCAAATTCAAATTACGTTTATGTGGCAACTCATTAAGGTGTAACTATTGTAAAGAGAAGTGCAGTGAAATTTTCTGCATATTCCTTACATATATATATATGTCTGTCACCTTATCATCAGAATGGGTGACAGGATACAAGAGTTAATATTTAAGTGACTGACATTACAAGTAGTAATGAGAGAATGTGATTAAAAAGAAGACATGCATTTATAGCAGAGTAATCAGAAATAATTCTGAAATAAAACATATTATGACATGAATCTTTAAACCCAGTTTTAAATAGTCTAATGTTCTAGTTCATCACAAGCTACCTTACACAGTAAGTATAATAAGATTAACAAAATAATATGATATCATTAAATTAATAATTCAATCTTTTAACAACTTTTCATATCCATAAGGACTTATGAAAATAAAATATAAAGATAATCCAATAATACTTATCCAATTTTAACCTGGCTAACTCTACAACTTGTACACCCAAGCTAAAATTATAGTAAATTAAATAAAATTTTTATCTTTTCTATAAAGTATAAAGAAGATTATAGAAATCATTTCTCTCTTACCTGTATCTTAAAAGAAATTGTGATCTCTCAAAAGTATTAGGCATTCTAACGTGGAAAAAATACAATAAAAGAAGAATGCCAAAGCACAGGTACCAATTCCCTGGATTCTCCTTCATTTTGGAGGCTTTTTTTTCACAATTTCAGAAAAATGTTATTTAGATAAATTTATGTTGAAGAAAAGAGGCAGCCAGTGGTACGACTGTGTGCTTTTGCCATAAATGGAAGATTTGAAAGTGAAATAAGAGTGCCAGAGAATTCCCCATAGGACAAATTGAAGGTGTTCTACTGGGCATAGTGAATTTGAATATATATTTTTTACATTTTCTGCATTTTTTTTCAGAAGACACCAAGTGAGGACATGGAAGAGGAAAATGCAACATAGCTGACACAGTTCATTTTACATAGTGAACATATATTTTTTACATTTTCTGCATTTTATTTCAGAAGACACCAAGTGAGGACATGGAAAAGGAAAATGCAACATTGCCGACAGTTCATTCTCACAGGACTTACACATCAACCACAGTGAAAAATCCCCCTGTTCCTGGCATTCTTGGTGATATATCTCATCACAATAGTTGGGAACCTTGGTCTAATTGCTCTCATCTGGAATGACCCTCACCTTCACATCCCCATGTACTTATTCCTTGGGAATTTAGCCTTTGTGGACACTTGGTGATCATCTACAGTGACTTCCAACATGCTGGTCAGCTTCTTAACTGAAAGTCAGATGATATCTCTCTCTGAGTGCATTATACATTTTTTTTTCTTTGTAGTCAGTGTAACCACAGAATGTTTTCTCCAGGTAGCAATGGTGTATGATCGCTATGTAGCCATATGCAAACCTTTACTCTACCCAGTGATTATGAGCAGTGCACTGTGCAGCAGGCTATTAGTCTTGTCATTTTATGTGGCTGTCTTCATGCCATAATTCATGTGGGTTTTTTATTCAGATTAACCTTCTGTAACTCTAACATAATAACATCACTTTTACTATGAGATTATGCCATTGTTGAAGATTTCTTGTACTGACTCTTACATTAATTATTGACTGATTTTTATTTTTGCAGGTTCAATTCAAGCATTAACTATTGGAACAGTTCTTATCTCTTATACATTTGTTCTCTTTACAATCTTAAAAAAGAAATCCCTCAAAGGTATAAGGAAAGCCTTCTCCACCTGTGGGGCTCATCTCCTATCTGTGTCTTTGTACTATGGCCCTCTGCTCTTCATGTATGTGCTTCTTGCATCTCCACAAGCTAGCAATCAAGATATGATAGACTCTCTGTTTTATACTGTTATAATTCCTTTTTTAAATCCCATTATCTATAGCCTGAGAAATAAGCAAGTCTTAGACTCATTGAAAAAAGCTTTAGGGGGAAAAGTTTAGATCTTATATTAATATCTCTCCTTTTTTTAGTAAAATAGTCACAAATTGCAATTGCAATTGTTCTAGATATTTAATGACTTAAATGTTAGAATTTAATAATTTAAAATATCTGTATTCAGGGCAGCACCTGTAGCTTAGTCGGTAGGGTGCCGGCCCCAAATGCCAAGGGCGGCAGGTTCAAACCTGGCCCCAGCCAAACAGCAACAAGAAAATAGCCAGGCATTGTGGCGGGCACCTGTGGTCCCAGCTACTTGGGGAGGCTGAGGCAAGAGAATTGGCTGGGCCTAGGAGTTGGAGATTGCTATGAGCTGTGTGACGCCATGCACTCTACCCAGGGCCATAAGGTGAGACTCTGTCTCTAAAATATAAATAAATAAACAAATAAATAAAATAAAATATCTGTATTCAAAACCATACATGAAATTTTAATCATGTATTTTTCCCATTCTAGAATATTTAGAGCAGAAAAAAATGAAAATGTTTTATAGGTTATATGCTCTTCATGTGACTTTATAAATGCATGCAGTGATAAAATTTTGTTGCTCCTCAGAAAATAACTCAAGATAAATCATACAGTGAATAGAGGTTTGTAGGATGGATACTCACTTCACATATACCTATATTGGGTAGCAGGTCTCTGTTTAGGTGAGCAGAGTAGAATCCCAGGAATTCTGATATCAAGAAATCACACTGGCTCCTGAGACAGACTGTTAAATATCAGAGAGAAGATATTCAATCTTATAAATTAAAGAATGTTAAATTTATGTACTTAAAACAAATACCATTATTCTTTATTTGTGGAGGTCCAGTACATAAGATTGGATCACACAATTTGCTATTTTTTGTCAGCACACCCAAGGGAAGTGAGTACATGGATGATAATCCAGCTGCCCTTATTCTTTTACCCTAGAGAATTAATATTATTGCATATGTTTTTAGTTTGTACATTTTTATTACTATTTGATATGTCCACTGTTCCAAGGTTGCTTGTCAATTATCTAGAGTTTTGCTTATCATTCACTGTTGTGACTCAAAGACTAGATTGATACTATGAGCATTCAGCGTCTCTTTCTTCTGCCATTTTCAAGTTCTGTTTTTCTAACTGGCCCTTTCTTTGGATGAGAGAGTACATGTGAAGTCATAAGTATATGGGGCAGAGTATGTAAACTGTCAAGTCCTACTTTAGATTGGGTGAATGTGGAGAGGGAAGTTGGGAGCTTCTCAGAAACTTAGATGTCCTCTGCAGCCTTCTCTTATACATGTCTAGTCTACAGACACCTCTTCTCTGGTTTGTTTTTCAGTACAATCACAAGTCTTTTATACTTTTCTGAAATTCAACAGAATTTCTAGTCCATAAGTATGATCTCATTATCACTTCTTTTATAGATTTATTCCCTTTAGTAAGTTTTTTCACATAAGTTAGATGTTAGAAAAAGGTAAAATACACACTTGCGCAAAGCCTGCGTTTTGGACTAGATAGTCTTCTTTCTTAAAAAAGAAACTATATATGCAGTAGAACCTCTGTATAGGTGACCACCTGAGGGACTGAAACAAACTGGTCAAATAAAGAGGTGGTCAACATAAGGAACTAGGCCTACCGTACTGATATGTACATGTGGTGCATGTCCAGTCTATGAAAATTAGGTCAACTTAAGGAGGTGGTCAATGTAGGGAGGTGGCCAACTATGCAGATTCTACTGTAATTATATTTAAAAAGAAATGCATAGCTGCAATTAAAATTTTATTGTATAGTAGTAAAATACTGTCATATAGTATTTATCATAATGTGAAGCAAAGGGAACTCTCATATGTTATGGGTAGAGTGTATGGTATAGTTAACTAATGAAGAAAGATTGGCATTACCAGTAAAGTTCAACACAAATATGATGAAGATCCCAACACTTTCAATTCAGGTAAATACAATGCACAATCTCCTACAAATGGATACAAGAGACATGTACAACATTACTTGTAATAAAAAAAAAAGATAGATATAGTCTAAAGGTCCAAATGCTAGAGCATGTAAATATACTACAAGATATCCAAGAAAATACTATCTCCACCAGTGTAAAAAATGTAACCTACACAGTTAACAAAACATGAAGAAATCTCCCAAACATAATATTGAGTGGGAGCAACTGAGTTGCATTGGTGTATGTATAAACTGATTTTATAATTCAAAAGCTCACACAATTTATCAGAATTTGGCTCCTCTGTTTGGCTCATTCTTAGGCCCCATAAGTTTGCAGGATGGTTGCAGCATCACAAGCCTATCTTAATTCTCTCTTGTTCATATCTAATAGGAGCTGGAAAGGGTCTATTTCCTTATTAATAAAACACTATAAATTATGTCTCATTGTCACTGGTTTGTCTAGGCTTGGGCCAGTACAAGTATTGGCTTATGCTATTATGGATGCTGAAAAATCCCGTAATCTGGACTCTTCACACTTGACCCATGAAAGCTAAAAATTGAGAGCCATAGAATAGATGGTATAGATCCCTGCCTAAATCTGAGGGCCTGAGAACTAAAACCAAGTGCAGAAGAAGACAGGAAGAATGTCCCAGTTCAATTATTCCAGAAGAAGGGAATGATTTCAAAATTTATTTGCCTTTTTGTTTCCATTCATGGCCTCAGTGGATTGGATGACTCCAATCCACACTGGGGAGTTCCATCTACTTTACTCAGTCCACCAATTCAAGTGTGACTTTCTTCTGGAAACAGGCTCAAGACACATGCAGAAAGAATGTCTAATCAGATATCCTGGCATTCCATGGCTAAGTCAAAGTGATGAATAAAAATTTACATCAGAAGTCTTTCCTTTGTCCACTTGGCACTCACATACATCTACTTAAAACATAGTAAATGTTTGAAAATAAAACAAAGAAGTCATAATCTGACTAGCATGATGTAACTATCCTGCATATATCTGTTAACTGGTGATGACCTTCTACAGAAGAAGAGGTTAAGTCTTTTAGTAATGTTTAATCTTCTCTTTGAAGTCTGGCAGCTGAAGGACTATCTTGTAAAATGAACAGTGCTTAAAAACTATCTATGGTATAACGTGAACATATTTTACATGATGTTATAAAATACAAAAATATAAACAAAGAAAACAAAAGTATTTGCTCTGTGTGTGCACGCACACACATATGCATTGATTTTAAAAGAATGAGGAAATGTTTGTGATAATTATAATCTTAATTTTGGTAACAGGTCATGTGGTCAAGGTTTGTATTTATGACCTTCTTAAACTACCCATTTCCTATTCCCTTTGTCTATATAGCAAGCACTTTAGCAGTGGTAGTTCTTTCCCTGGTATGCTGACCTAATCACTTATTCCTGATGATTCTTGGTCAGTAGTTCTGCGTAAGTTGGGTTGTTATAGCTTTCCATTGACTCCAATAATAGAACATGGTAATACTGAGCGATCACCTAGGGATCTTCTAATTCTGGACATAGTCTTCTCTACCTCCATTATGGATTTGTAGTCCAATTTCTTCTTAGTAGTTAAGATCACGGCAATCATCATAGTCATTCCTTTCTTTCCTAATTGATTCAGAGAGATAAGAAGACCAAAGTGCCTAGGTGGAAGTTTTAACTTCCAGTTCAATGGAATCACGGTGTGTCCCCCTTTGAAACTAAGTCTATTAGGCCAGCTGAGCATAAAAGTGAGGGAACAAGAAGGAAACTTTGCTAGTGGGTCACTAGAGGTAGAGAATGGTTCTAGTCCCATTGCAATCATTTCTATTTCCAGGCTCATGTATCCTTCCCTGAAAGAAATAGCAACATGTATTGGAAGCTAATCCACATAATGTACTGCCTACTGGTGAATCTTTCTCCAGCCCTGCAAAGTATTGCCACCTAGTTGGTACTGTAAATGCGCCTTAAATTCATTCCATAGTCCTATTATACTGGCTTTTTCAGGAGGATAGGGATCATGGTAATATGGTAAAATCAGTGAATTCCTTGAACATGGCCCTGTTGCTCCAGTTCATTGGCTTTGAAGTTATTTTCTTGCTTCAGAAGGAAGGTTGTATAGAATACCATAACAATAAGAAATTCTGAAAGCCCATGGATAGTAGCTTAGACGGAAGTGCTATGCATAGGGAAGGCATTTCTGTATCCAGTTTAAGTAACTAATCCACCAGAAACAAAACACTGCTACAGGAAAAGAAAGTCCAGTGTAAGCAACGTGCCACCTGGTTGAATAGTGACTTGCAGGCCAGCTTTGGTAAGTGGAAGTACATGTTGCTGAGCCCATGCATAACCTCTGTCCCCATCATCATGGTCATTTGAAGCCTATGGTTAGCACAGAATGTTCATTCTATCCTTTTTATTACGTTTTCTTTTTTCTTTTTTCTTTTTTTTTTTTTTTTTGCCCTCAGTAGAGTGCCGTGGCGTCACACAGATCATAGTAACCTCCAACTCCTGGGCTTAGGCGATTCTGTTGCCTCAGCCTCCCTAGTAGCTGGGACTACAGGCACCCTCCATGACGCCTGGCTATTTTTCTGTTTTGCAGTTCAGCCAAGGCTGGGTTTGAACCCGCCTCCTTAGGTATATGGGGCTGGCTCCCTACTTGATGAGCCATAAGTGCTTCCCTTATTATTTCTTGATTATTAAAATCCTCCTCTGCTGAGGTAACACTTGGGTGAATATTCACATGAGTTACAAACATTGTCTTAGTCTATCTGTGCTTATATGACAGAAGACCACAGAAATTTATAAACCCAGAAATGTACACTCTTATAGTTCCAAAGTTCAAGATCATGGTGCCATTAGGTATAATTGCCCAGGGACTTCTCTGCTTCTAAGAAGGCACCTTTTTGCTGAATTTTCTGGAGGGGTGAAAAGCTGTGTCCTCATGTAGTGCAAGGCAGAAGGACAAATGGATCAAAGGCTATGTGAAAGCTCTTTTATAAGGGCCGTGATCTCATTCAAAAGGGAAAGAGGGCCGCATGCTTAACCAACTCATAAAGTCCTCAACTCTTAATAGCATCACATTAGCTGTAAGTTAAATCTTAGAGGAAACACATTCATATCATTCCATTCTGCCCACAGGAACCCCCTCCCCAACTTCATGTCCTTTTCTAAGGCAGAATACATTGACACCATTCCAACAGTCCAAAAAGTTGTAAGTCATTCCAGCATCAACTTAGAAGTGTGAAATCTAGAGTCTCTTCTAAATTAGATATGGGTGAGACCCAAAGATATGTTTCATTCTGAGGCAATTACTTGCCAGCTATAAACCTATGAAATCAAACAAGTTTCCTGCTTCCAAAATACAATGGTAGGCCAGGCACAGAACAGACACTTCTATTTTAAAAGGGAGAAATGGGAAACAAGAAAGAGCTAACAGGTGTCACTTAAATCCAAAACCCAACAGAGAAAGCAACATTAAATCTTAAAACTAGGGAATAACCCTTGACTCCATGTCTTATCTTCCAAACACAGTGTGTCCGGGGTTGGGTTCCCAACATTCCAAGGAAGCCCGCCTCTGTGGGTTGCTGCGTACAGACCACACCACAGCTCTCATGACTACCAGAGATCTGCTGGGAATTGCCATAGTGGATGCTCACACGGGTGACTCTGTCCTATAACATGTCTCTGCTAAGCTGTGAGTTTTTCTGAGGCATCCTTTGAAATCTAGGTGGAGGAAATCATGCCTCCACAGTTCTTGCACTCTGCATTCCTACAGAATTAGCACCACAGGGACACTGACAAAGCTATAATGCTTTTGTCCTCTGCAAGAATAGCTTAAATTGCACCTGGGCTCACCTGAACCCTGGCTGGGGTGACCAAGGAGAACTATGCCAGAATTAAGGGAGCAGAGACTAAAAGTGGCCTTGAGCTATGAGTCCCAAGGATTCATACGTGCCCCGAGCCCCTCCTTTGAAAACATTTTGCACTCGAAGCCCCAGTACTCTGGGCCTACTATGGATAGAGCAGCCTCAAAGATCTCTCAAACGCCTTCTGAGTCATTCTCCCATTGATG
>CAUYRH010105927.1:0-12855 GCA_963574655.1 Perodicticus potto | reverse complement strand
TGAATATAGGGAAAAGGGCAAGGGAGAGGAAGGGAGGGGAAAGGATGGGTGGAGGGAGGGCAATTGGTGGGATCACACCTATGGTGCATCTTAGAAGGGTACTGGTGAAACTTACTAAATGTAGAATACCAATGTCTTCCTGTAGTGATTAAGAAAATGCCATGATGGCTATGTTTAACAGTTCGATGAAAATATTTCAGATTGTATATGAAGTCAGCACATTGTGCCCCATGATTGCATTAATGTACACAATTTCGATTTAATAAAAATTAAAAAGAAAAAGTCACAAGTCTATGACTTCCCATTAACATGAAATTGAAAGCAAAGTCAAGAGCGCAAATATTTCTACAAAGCTAGAGGTGGGCGGGCTCAATGCCTGTAGCTCAGTGATTAGGGTGCCAGCCACATGCACCAGGGCTGGTGGGTTCAAACCCAGACTGGGTCTGCTAATCAACAACAACAACAACAACAAGAAAAATAATAGCTGGGCACTGTGGTGAGTGCCTGTAGTCCCAGCTACTAGTGAGGCTGAGGCAAGAGAAACACTTGAGTCTAAGAGTTTGAGGCTATGGGCTCAAATGCCACAGCACTCTACAGAGGGCGACAAAGTGAGACTTTGCCTCAAAAAAAAAAAGCAATTGTATAAAAAATCAACATATTGTACCCCACAAATGAATAAATGTCTTCATGATCTAAGCGCACCTGGAGTAAATGTTGATCTTAAACTTGTAGAAGCAGCTTTTACTCTTTGGGACATACGAAGTCAACAAAGGCATTGTGTGACTTACACCCCCACGTGTATTCTCTTGAAGAGAAGAAGCTCATAGAAGAGAAATAATTTGCCCAATAAAGAACATCCTGGGCTGTATTAGAAGAAAATACGTTCCCAAACATTCATCCATGAGATGGGGAAGAAAACATGAGGATTTAAGGAAGCCAAGGGTAAACTGACTCATCCATGTTTGTGGCAATGTAGCATATTTTGGGATTAAGACTCACTTGTTTTCCGGTTCTGTCATTTCCCAACATTAAGGGACTTGAATAAGAACTCCCTGGATGTTTATTGACATTCCATTAAAAAGAACATAAGGCATCGCCAAACTTTTTTATTCCTTCAAAAATGTCCACAAATACTTTGAGCTAAGGTAGAGTTTTATAAACATGTGGATTCTCAAAGTTTTCTTGACATGTCTGCAGAGTAAGGGAGCATACTTTCTCTTTCTTCGTGTTCCTGCTGTCCAAGGCAAATAAACTTCCATCCTCTGGAAAGAAGTGCATCTTAAATATTTTGGGGCTCCTTTATCTCCTTAAAAATTCATGAGGATTCTGAAAAACTTTGGTTTATGTAGGCTATACCTACTAATATTTATCATAATAGTAATTAGAATTGAAACAATTTGTCCATTTAGTTAATTATAACAATAATAAACCCATTACTTGTTAATGTGGGTAACATTTTTTATGACAAGTGATTATTTTCTCCAAGGCAAAGAAAAAATTGGCGAAAGGAGTGATACTGGTTTACATTTTGGCAAATCTCAGAAGGTAGCTGGATTTTCATATTTTCTTCTGTATTCATTTGTTTTAACATCACATGTCATATATCTTCTGGAAAACTCACTGAAACATCTTTGTATATAAGATTGTATTTATCTTTACAATAAAATACTTTCGACCTTGAGGAGCTCCTGGAAGAGCGTGCTCTAGCAACCTGGTCCTCAAAGCCAGCATACGCATGATTTGGGAATTGCTAGAAATGTAAAATCTCAGGCCACACCCCAGACCCACCAGATCTGCATTTTCACAAGCTTTCCAAATAATTCTCATAAATGTTAGGAAATGGAAAGACACTTGACATTTGAGGTAAGATGTTACTTTACAATATTGCTTTGTTTTGAGCTTTCACTGGCTTTTCCTTAGGTAAAAAGAGTGGATTAGCTGATTATTGAAAGAAAAAGATAAACAAAAAGTGGTCCGCATTTTCTATTTAGGTGTAATTAATACAGTAAAAATCATTGAGCATATGTGGCAGTTTTTTGGGGGACAAAAATTGGTTCACTGTGCTTAAAGGTTAAAGTGGAAAGCTTGCTGAAGGTTTTACTCTTCCTAGGGAAGGTCCCAAGAGCTAAACAAGGAAGGCAGAAAGATACAGAATCAGGTTTAAGACATCCTCAATTAAGCTCACCAATTAAGTTGATTCTTATCTGGTTCTGAGGTCTCCTTCTTGGTTGGTTCAGAAGGGAGAGGGTTTTGATCATTTATTACTTCCACCTGTCTTTGAACCTAATGAGTGTGAGAATCGTCTGTACAATGGTTAGCCCAATGCATGTGCCCATTTTACGTTGTGGCTGCTTTTGTTTCTAGAGACAGAGTCTAGAACTTAATATTGGTTCAATTATTGGTTTCCTTTGAAAAAATAGACTGTAACTATTTTTATAAAATAACAAGGCATTAAGACACGATCAAGAACACATTCAAGGTCACAATCAAGAACACATTCAAGGTTACACTTTTAAGACTTGGTTACACTTATAAGTATATAAACTTACACGGATTTATGTTCCTCTGCATAAACTTTCCTCCTTTAACTTTCATCGTCTGGATAGAAGTGCATCTTAAATATTTTGAGGTTCTCTTATCTCCTTAAAAATTCGTGAGAACTTTGAAAAACTTTGGTTTATGTGGTTTATGTCCTCCTTTAACTTCTATTAAAAAGAATAGCTATCATGGCACCTCATTAAGGCAAAATAAGGAGTATGAAAAAGAACAAATTAAAAATCTTGAAAATAAAAAATAGGTGTTTCAAAATAAACTATGTTAATGGATTCTATCAACTGCATACAACTGAAGAAAATTAGTTACCTGGAGGAAGATACTGAAGAATTTGTCTTGAGTTCTTCATAGGGAGAGAAACAGCAGGTAAAAGATGTGTACATGAACCAGGAATGATACAATATAATTAGAGAATTGGAGATAGTTGCTATCAAAGCAGCATGTGAGGGAAAATACTTGATAATTTCCCAGTATTGATTACATGAAAGTTCACTCTGAACACCAAAATACATAAATGAAAAGAATTTCAATTTAGACTCATTGCACCTAATCTAACTAGCAAGCGGGATTATTATTTTATCTTAAAGGATACCAGAGTAGGGGAAACTCAGACCAATACCTCTTTTGTCAGTGCAAAAGAGGGCTGTCCATAAAGTTCATGTGCAGTTTACTACGTTGAACTATTTTACATTGCACACGAACTTTATGTACACCCTGTATAACAAATACAGTGGATTTAATCTTCAAAGGACTGAGAGAAAATAATCATAAGCATAACATTTCATATTCAGCTGTATTATTTTCCAGAAATACAGGCAAAAGGAGGATTTTTTAGAAAATGCCAATACTAAAATGTTTTAGTATCAATTTAGAGACCTTTATCTCAACTATAGTTCCTCTCTAGAGGAACTGTTGAGAGAGAGAAATTAGCAACAAGGAAGGTCTACACACGAGCAAGGTGACAAATGCAAAATTGATAAAATATGATGATAAACACATTGCATTTTAACTTAAATGTAAAAAATAGTGCATCTTATCTGCTTTGTGTTGTTTTATCAAAAATAATTAAATGGGAGAAATTGTTTGGAGCTTTAGTATAGAAGTCATCTTGAGAGAGCTCCTAATGATCAAAGAGGGAATAATTCGAGCAAAAAAGAAAAGGTGGTATTGGTTTATAACCTAAAGATAAAAAATGAACATCTATGAGTCCATACTGATATGTATACATTATTGAATAAATAAATAAAGGAGAAATCATGTGGAAATTTCTCATATAGAAGAATTTCCACACCACCTGTCCATACTCCCTTCCTTAAAGAAATAGAGATGAAGTGTGTATTTCTATGGGTTTCATGTAACGACTGGCTTCCAATGAGATGATTGTAGGAAGGGGGGAAAGTTTCTTTGCAGCAGAGAAATCCTGTCAACATCACCTTGTCAAGTGGTCCAGGTCAACGACATCACTAAAAAGTACTGTCCATAGCATGTACTCTTGATAGAGTGTGATGAGAATGACACCTCATCTCTGTCATCTTCCTTCCAAAAACTCAAACAGGAGAAAAACATGCTGAGGACATGAGGGGCTAGTGTCTCCAGAAGTTTAGGCAGGAATTAAATGAAGCAAGTTGTAAGGAGGCCATAAGTCCTTTTAGTGAAATTGAAATGTAAATATAAAAAAATAAAATGGGAGAAAATGAAGGCTCAATCCAGGCCCAATTGAAGGGGCAGAGAGCGATGATGACCCTACAGAGCTTTAATGATGGAAATAGAAGAGACAGAAAGTTGTCCAGAGATATCCAAACGGCTGGTATTCAAATAGGGTTTAACTTTAATGTAAAGAATTGAAAGCTACCCTGGGCAAGTTGAAGGGGAAGAGAATTAGAGATTGTGTATGTATTGTGATGGGGTTTTGATTCAGAAAACTGAACTAAAATTTGAGTGCTTAACCATGGGATGAGTTCAGACTAAGCAGGTAGGACAAGGCTTTCTATTCTATGTTTTGTACGTAAGGTTAAAAGGAACTAATTCCCTTTCTATTTTTTATTTTTTAGAGTAATCCACAATCAAAAATGTTGTAAAGGTGGCAAAGTGTAAGTATGCTGGGGTCATAAGAAGCCCCAGATCCCAGATCCTAGTTTCCTCCAAAGGGGAGGCTTAGAACACAAGCTTGAACCAGATACAAGAGTGGCAGGAGGAAATTCCTAGAAAGTATTATAAGCCAGACTTGAGGAATATGTACTTTGTATTAAAGAGCTCACTCTTTTCCTGAGTTTTCTCCTGCTGTAATAAATTCAATGAGACACTTGTCTTAACTACAGGTGACTCTGACTTAGAGCAATTTGACTTATAATGAGTCACAAGCTCAGTTCTCTGCCAGTTACTTAGAGCCCTGGCAGAAGCCTGTATGTAGCTACATTGCTGGCACTCTCTGCTTTCTGACGAGCACCAATACTTAAAAAGCCCTGTGGTCTGGGTTCTGGATAGCAGATGACCTCTTGATAGCTTATGCAGCTTCCTCTGCAGGAATTTTCTTTGTCACTTGGCCTCAGATGTTTCTTTTCAATAATCAAAAATAACAAGGGAGAATACATTGTATTACATAAAGCTTTCCTATTTACTGTTATGTATATGTTCTTTCATTTTGCATTAACACCAATAACCAAATGTTTATTAAACACTTACTATGTAACAGGCACTATAGTAGTCACTTTAAATGGGTGTCCATCGACCCAGGAATGGATTAATAAATTGTGGTCCATGTATACCATGGAATACTATGCAGCCTTAAAGAAAGATGGAGACTTTACCTCTTTCATGTTTATATGGATGGAGCTGGAATATGTTCTTCTTAGCAAAGTATCTCAAGAATGAAAGAAAAAGTATCCAATGTACTAAGCCCTACTGTGAAGCTAATTTATAGCTTTCATGTGAAGGCTATAACCCAATTATAGCATAAGAATATGGGGAAAGTGGCGAGGGAGGGGAGCGAAGGTGGGAGGATGGGTGGAGGAAGGGTAAATGATGGGGCCACACCTATGGTGCATCTTAGATGAGTTCAGACAAAACTCACTAAATGCAGAATACAAATGTCTTCATACATTAACTAAGAAAATGACATGATGGCTATGTCAAACAGTTTGATGAAAATGTTTCAGATTGTATATGAAACCAGCACATTGTACCCTTTGATTGCACTAATGTACTCAGCTATGATTCAACAATAAAAAAATAAAAAAATAAAAAAATAAATGGGTGAGTGTATTTAATCCCTTTAAAAGAACTGTGTGAGGACATTATTAATTGTATTAGCTTATAGGCACGTTTAGTTTCAAAAATGATGTGTGATTTGGATGAAGACAAAGAGATGGTATGTAGCAGAGCTGGAGCTAATAACCAAGTTTCTGGACTCCAAATCTTGTTCGCTCTTTTTCAGATAGTGTTGTCGTTCTTCTGGAAGATCTTCAGTTGTTCACTTTTAACTACAAAATACTGCTCCCAGTTATAGCTTCAATAGGCTAAGTATTGTTTGTGTGTCTAGTTATTGTATTGCTCAAGGATATTCATGATACAGTATAAAAATATTTATGCTACACAATGTATACATTCATGATTTAATGAGAATTAGTTGTAATAGACAGTTGTAATCATGTTAGGAAAAATTGAGCATAATGAGGCTGTTGGTTAGGTGATAATAGTCCATTATTACAAGGTTGTGAATGTAAGAACACCAAAGTCAACTTGAATCATTTTATTTACAGTTCAAGTGATTAGCAAATTAGTGAGTTCTATAACTGTGTTAAGATGATCTAGGACAAAACTAGAGGCAAAGTCTTTGAAAGAGAAAATATTATCTTCATTTTTCAGTTCTTGGTCATAAATACTGTGGAATTAACTTCAAGTAGAAATTCAGAAATCTAGCTATTTCTTTGCATTTTGAAATTGTCCTTATCAAAGACAACTCTTGAGATTTTGATAGGGTATCATTTAGAGGTGTGAATGGCTATCTTCTGAGTTCAGCAGCTATCTACCCCAAACCCTCAGAGATGACTATTAGCTTGGTGAATTTTCAGGTCTGAGGTCTGGTCATTAGCATTGCAGATAAGAAACTGGGCCATTCATCTCCCCAGGTCACCCACTTTTTACTACTGACAACACTTTTTCATACTTTCTTTCTTTTCTTCTTTTTCTTTTCTTTCTTTCTTTCTTTCTTTTTTTTTTTTTTGAGATAGTTTTGCTTTTGCTCCCCTCAGTAGAGTGCCTTGGTGTCATTGCTCACAGAAACCTCAAACTCATGGGTTCAAGCAATTCTCTTGCCTTAGCCTCTCAAGTAGCTGGGACTACAAGTGCCTGCCACAACACTCAGCTATTTTTAGAGACAGGGTCTGGCTCTTGCTCAGGCTGGTCTTGAACCTGTGAGCTCAGGCAATCCACTTGGAACTAGGAGTGCTAGGATTACAGGTGTGAGTCACAGCACCTGGCCATGCTTATTTTCTTTGGCATATTAAATTTGCTGACAAAGTCAGCAGGTCCTTTAGTCCTGGAAAACATTTATGTCCCCTTTCTTTATGTGCTGAGCCCAATAATGGGGTCAGCAAAGAATAATCTCTTTTCCTGGCTAGCAGTTAAGATTTAAAACATATTAACGGAAATGGAAGTACTTACTCCTTTCTCCACTCCTGAGTTACTTCTTTGGAAGAATACTTAAAATGTCTACTACAATGGAATAAAATTCAAAACAAATTGTTCTCCGTAAAGATTGATTGGTAAATTGCGTGAATTCTGTAACCTTGAAAAAAGTTGAGGAAAACACAGTTCTCACTCAGATTTAACACCTTAATGGTTAAGCAATTATAATTTTTATGTATCATTCCCAGCCTTTAATTTTACAATTGTGTCAATTGTATTTTTTATCACCGGGGTTTTAGAAAATGTTAACAGGCTTAGGGTGAAAATACAGTATCCTTATGTACCTTCAGATATAGTGGTTCTATTCTTCAGAAGCAGCCGTTTGCATTTTCAGAGTGTTTTAGCTGTTTATCTAGATATTTACTTCCACATTGCTGGGTGGTATGTAAATAATGCTATGTTTTGATTTACTGATTTAAATCATTGACCAATAACTTACAGTAGCTAAAGATAGATCTGTGTATACCCTTCTTATCTCTTTCTTCTCCCTAGATTCAGACAAAAGAATTAAACCAAATTTGAGGGAAAAAAATCATTTGTTAGGGAACTTCTATTTTTTTAATATGTAGCAGGCAAGGTTATTTTGTTGCCTGAGAGAAAGAAAGGGAAGGAAATTTTTGGAGGTTTTAAGAGGGCAAAGAATATGAGGAAGGATGATAGACAGTAGGAGAGTAAATTCATTCATCATTTATTTCAGCGTGTTCTGGAGAACACAAGGGAGGCAATAAATGCATGCAGTCAATCTTACATGCATACAGAAAAACAAAGAAGTATTTTAAAATTGCTTCTAGAAAACATGCTCAGGACTCAATGCCATGAGTTTTTATTTAGCTTAAATATGATGGTCAATTGTGTATCATGGTTGAAAATAAAGGCACTGTGCTCCTTTACTTATCTCCTTTAAACTAACTAAAGGCAACATCCCTAAAAATACTACAATAAAAATTATATTTTTCCCCAAAGAATTAAAGTTGGATTACATTCTCCAAAAGAAATATCAATATGTTGATTTGTTAGGGATTTTCAGCAGGGCATTTCTGAACTAGCTTGTTGTGCCAGGAATAGCATTATTTGGGGGTTGAAGAGTCCTGTGTTTGGTTCAAATCTCAACTCTGCCAGTTAAATCCCTGATCTTTTAAAATGTCCAAAATAATATTTTCCTCATCTATTAAAAGGAGAAAATTACCAGTTTCCATATCTTTTACAATAACATTTCTCTTGCAGCAATGTGGGTGGAACAGAAGTCATTTTTATGTAGTAGTAGGTCTTTAAAAATTAGAAATTTCTTTTTGTTAGGAATACACAGTGGTAGATGGCCTTGGTGGTTCATGCCTATAATCCTAGAACTCTGGGAGGCTGAGGTAGGAAGATTGCTTGAGCTCAGGAGTTTGAGACCATCCTGAGCAAAAGTAAGACTCCCATCTCTACTAAAAAAATAGAAAAAATCAGCCAAGCATTGTGGCGGGTACCTGTAGTCCTAGCTACTTGGGAATTTGAGACAGGAAGATTGCTTGAACTCTTGAATTTGAGGTTGCAGGCTGAGACACAGCACTCTAGCCTGGGCAACACAGTAATACTCTGTCCAAAAAGAAAATTAAAAAAAAAGAAAAAGAGAGAGAGAGAGAAATAACAAAATTGCACAGTGGCAATGCTATGAAATATTCATTGGAAGAGATGCATATGGTGCATCATTTATATTTAACTTTCACAGATTTCAAAGTCAATCAATTATTTTGAAAAGATCAAGTTTCCTTTTTGTTGAAGGCAGTATGAACTTGTTATTGACAGTAGATTTGGCTGATTCACCACTTGTTTTAACAGCTCTTTCTTCACAAAACTAACTTCCGTGTTTACTCACCTCCCCTGTCCAAACTGCACCCTCTTCACCTTCTTTCCACACTCCCCACCCACTCAAAAAAAACAAAACAAAACAAAGCAAAGCAAACAAACCTAAAATATTAAACACTCCTTGAGCAACTTGTTTCTCTCCTCACCTGGCCTGTATTGCCTGACCTCCAGAAGGTCCTGGAGTCACCCGAGGCAGGACATCACTAGCCAAGAGCCCGGACAAAGTAGGTGGAGAGTAAATATTTAGTAAGTGAATGAATGAATGGTGTAAAGAGCCCACAGGTCCCCTCATCATTCTTTTTTCAGTTAGTGACATTGGTATTCATTCATCTGCTGCTGTTGGAAGCCCCAGATGCTTTCTCATTCCTGACATTTATTTGGTTAGCAGTCTTTGCAGTTTGGCTTTAAAAATAACTCAAGTTCTTCTCCTCTTTTCTGCCCCTTCTGTCTGATTATCTCACCCAGGGGTTGACACTGCTTTCTAACTAGTCTCCTCTTCTCTGACCCCACTTTAGTTTCTTTACCTGGCTTCTAGGGTCAACACTTTACCTAAGAAGACATAAATAAAATCACATCTCCTGAACACCTGTTGATTTACTACATTAAAGATCTAGAGAGTTCTATTTTTACATTAATAAGTTCAACATATTTAGTACCACATAAAAGACCATCAACAATAAGGCTCCAGATTACCACTTAAATTTCATTCCTAGCCTTTCTTTCATTTATACTCTACTCCAGTCAAATACGATTCAGTTCCATTTTTGGAACACTCTTTACTCTTTCATTACATACACCTTTTTGTAATTCCTGTTATTTCTAATTTAATCACCTCTCCCTATGATTTATCTGGATAACATGCATTTAATCTGTAAGTACAGCTGTTTGGTGATATGACCCCTGACTCAAGGAGAAACCTATCTTTCCATGTTTGTGAACTCACTGTGATTGCAAAGGCTTGTATTTACTGCTGGCATGCCTCTGGCCCCATAAGACTGCTACAACCTCTGGAAGAATCCTTGCCTGAATTTTCTTTGTACCTGGATCAATTTCCTGTGGCTTCTTTAACAAATTGTTACAAAATTCATGGTTTAAAACAATAGAAACTTGTTTCCTTGCAGTTCTAGAGACCAACAGTCCAAAAATCAGTATCACTAGTCTAATATCAAGATATCAGGATGACTGTGCTCCCTCAGGAGGCTTTTGGGGAGAATCTGTTTCTTCCTTTTTCCAGACCAAATCATTGTTACTATAAGTCTTAATCCAATACAGCATTCATGCAAACCCAAAATGTCATTTAAATATCATCACATTGGGGGAGGAGCCAAGATGGCAGTCTGCAGCCAGCTCTGCGCAGATGCTCCTGTCCAGAAGGAGAGTTAAAGGACAGAAATTTAGCACGAAAGCCAATGGTGGGACCTGAACCAAAAGAGAAAGTCAAAGAACTCACATCAAGTGGTCGCTGGAGTGACCTGCTACCCCAAGAATACAAATAAAAGGTACAGAACACATCGCCTAGAGGACGGGAGTCCCCTCCCACCATGAGATCGGCTTGCAGCATACTCCACACCTCCATACAAATAAGCAAGCAGAGTTCAGATGTCCTCCCACTCTACCCTGCGGGAGAGACCCTCTAAAAACTGGACCTCCTTCCCCTACTAGGGTGCCATGGCACTCTCCTGCCAGGCATAAAAATGTATAAAACTGTATATATTCTCTACCTGTAAGTTTGAACTCCCAGCACTCCCCTCCACTCTCACCCTGAGGTCTGGAGTTCTGTCCCCCACGGAGTCCATATTTGTGGACATTTTCTCAAGGGGTGTGGACAGGGCGCTGGCTGTTGCTGATCTGTGCTGTGTTTCCGGCTCTGGAGTGGAGAGAGGAAAGTGAGCTGAGAGGAGGCAGTACTGGAGAGGTGGTCCCCTGAGGCACCGAGCAGCAGCGGGAGCGATGGCTGTGGGCCTCACACCCCTGGAGATGTTTTGAGGAGACACTCCCACTCTCTCTGGGAGGCCAGGGGAAGCCAGCTTCTCTGGTGGCAGCCATCGGCAGAGCGGTCCTGCAGCAGAGGGGCAGGACTCCAGAGTGAAGAATATGCCTGAGGTGGTACCAGATGGCTGGGGCGGTGCACAGGGATTAGAATATACGCACTGAGAAAGCTTTGCTAAATTTCAGCCACACCTGGCCCTCAGGGGATGACAGCTGAGACAAAGTGCTGAAACTCACAGACTGATTCAGGACTATTAGCAGCCCAGTGTCTCTTCCACAGAGCAGAAATTCTATGAACTTGTTCTGTTCTATCAGCAACATCAATCAGGGACAGGGCTGGAACTGAGTGAATCGCTCCAGCCCCTATCAAGTACCCAGGTTGTCAGGCCTCACCTCCCCACTGCCAACACCGACAGAAACTGGTGGACTGGCCGAGGAGCCACAGAGCCCCTTGTGACCTAGGCAGGCGCAAACCTCTAGAGCATATGCTCATTGGAGGGAACTGGATCACAGCCCTGCAGGGTTACCAGAGACTGAGTGTGACAGAGGGGCAAGGTGGGGAAGGAGGCATCAACCTTCCCAGACTAATTTACTGGCTAGGAGGCCCTCTTGAGCTCACAGATCCCTGGAGCGAGTTATACTAGAGCTGCCAGCAGACTCCTGCTATCTAGTCACCAGAGACTTTTCAACTCTTTGATTTGAGGTTGGTACTGGCTGGGATAATTGATTGGGACCTCTTCAACTGGGCGAATCACCCGAGGACTTTCCAACATGGTACACTGGGTGTGTGGTAGTGGGAAGGTTTGATTTTCCTTTTCTAATTGTGGGGGGAGTGGTGACCTAACTGTTGGTATTTCTCCACAGCTCAGATTCCAACACAGAGTAACCGATTCTCTAGGGTAAGACCAGCTGAAAGTAGACACAGTCACTTAACCCCACCACATCAAGAATGCCCCCAGTTTTGCAGTCAGTAGCAGAGTACAGGTTGGCAAAACTCTAGGGGAAAATGTACAAACACTAGTCCCAGCCTAAAGGCAAAGGACTGGTCAATCACTACTCCTTGAACCCCAACCCAACTTATCATTACCTAATCATCCAGCCAAACGGTGCAAAATAAATATGGGGCGGAATCAGTGGAAAAGCTCTGGAAACATAAATAACCAGCATAGATCAACCCCCCCACCAAGGAACAATTTGGCGGACACAAATGATGATCCTATGCATAAACAGATGGCTGAGATTTCAGAAATCGAATTCAGAATTTGGATTGCAAACAAGATCAATAAAATAGAGGAAAAATTGGAATTAGAAATTCTGGGAGCATTTCAAAAACTGTCTGAAGAAGTCAAGGAATTCAAAGACCAAATGACCAAAGATTTTGACACATTGAGACAAGAAGTTACAGCCCGTAAAGATCTTAGAAACAAAGTAGAATCCCTCAGTAACAGAATGGAGCAAGCAGAAGAAAGGATTTCTGACATGGAAGACAAAGCTTTCGAACACTCCCAAACCTACAAAGAGCAAGAGAAATGGAAGGTAAAAACGAATCATTCTCTCAGACAGCTCTGGAATAACTTGAAGAAAATCAATATTCACCTCATAGGGATACCTGAAAATGATGAAGTGGTGTTACAAGGCCCAGAGTCTCTTCTTTATGAGATTATGAAAGAGAACTTTCCAGACATGCCAAGAGATTCTGAAATTCAGATAGTAGACAGTTTCAGAACCCCAGCACGACTCAACCTGAATAAGACATCCCTGAGGCACATCATAATTAAG
>CAUYRH010105926.1:0-11837 GCA_963574655.1 Perodicticus potto | reverse complement strand
AGTTAGATGATATCTCAAAGTGGTTTTGATTTGCATTTATCTGATGATTAAAGATGATAAGCATTTTTCATGTGTTTATAGACCATGAGCCTGTCTTCTTCAGAGAAGCTTCTGTTCAAGTCCCTTGCCCACAATGAAATGGGATCGCTTGTTCTTTTCTTATTAATTAGTTTGAGTTCTCTGTGGGTTCTGGTTATCAAACCTTTGTCAGAAACATAACCTGCAAATATCTTCTCCCATTCTGAGAGCTGTCGCTTGCTTTACTTACTGTGTTCTTGGTTGTGCAGAGGCTTTTTAGTTTGAGGGTCATCTTTAACCAGCCTCTAGACAACTCCAGGTATTATTATACCTTCTTCCCAGAGAGGAAACAGGCCTGGTAATAGGCTTTGGACTTAGGCAGCAAGTTGCAGAGTCCAGATTCAAAACTAGCCCTGCCCTGACTCCCAGGCTGTGCTCTGCCTACAGCACCGCTGCCTTCCGTGGGACAGACTGGGCCCTGCCACCCGAACAATCTGCTCAGCCCCCTGTTGGGGGGGGGGGTTCCCACTAATGTTCCCTGTAACCTGGGTTTTTGTGATGTAAGAAGTTTTGAAGGAAAGAGAGGGAGATACTATATGATTTGCACCAAGCTGCACTGTATTCAAGAGTAGACAATGTGTGAATTTTCAGTTCTTTCTTCTCTGCCCCCTTCTGCCCCAGGTAAGGCTCTGGTGTCAATGAGAGATGTACTAACTGCCATGGGGCCTTTGCCATTAGGAATTCAAATCTTGCTTACCTCACCCAGCTTCCTGTGATTCCAAATAGACCAACTGGCCAGGGGCATGGTCTCCATTAGCCTTTTCTGAGCCCTCAAGCTCCCTGCAGACTTATCCATGTTACTACCAGCAGCTAGATCAAGTAGAAAATTGAATTAGCAGAAATGCAGAAAAGAACAGTGAACGCTGTTTTCTTTCTCTTCTTTACCTGATAAAGCAGTGGGGCCTCTCTGCATGGGTCAGTGGCAGGCTAGCTTCTGATTCATGTGCTTGCCCCAGGAGGGCAAGAGCACTTCCCCCTCCTTGTCTATCTAATGTGAGAGGTTCATCCAGGTAGGGTAATGCTTGGTCAGGTGGTTCTGAACCACTGGCCTCGATGCTCCCAAGCTGGGCAGTGAAAAAGGCCCCCGCTAGCTTTTGCCAGGCTGCTCCCCAGCCCTAATGGCTCCATTTGACATACTTACATCTTGTGTTCCCACTCAAGATTTATTTGAAGGAAGAGTTTGGCAGTGTAAATATGAAAATCATTCATCTAGTTCTGCCCCCTTGGAAACTTGAGAAATGTGTCACACAAAAATTCCCCCATCTCTTTAGCCTCCCAGACTTCAAGTATGTAAGTAGATGGCTAATTTATAGCCCTAATTAGGAACCCAGCTTACATCGGTCAAAGTCATATGGGATTTTCAGATCTTCTTCTATGAAACAAAAGAATCTGCTCTTTGAAGACAAATGTGTGTCTCCTAAGCCTAGGAGAGAAGAAATTTCAGGCTTTCCGCCTCTATGTGTTTGCGACAATGGAGGCCACTTTGTGAACTAAAAACGCATTCAGTGTCCTGGGCACATAACACCGCTTTTTGCTATTTCATTCTCTGGCAATGAAAATTCAGGTATCTGGTGTTGTTTGCACTACAACCACCTTGCCCATGACCCCAGTGGGGTGTTTTATTAGAAGGAAATGCAAAATAAAAAGCAATCCTTTTAATTTATTGCTCATAAGCAATAGCAAATTATTCTAATATCATTTCCATGTACTGTTCATATATTATGGCAGAGTGATTACAGGAAAATAGCCATTTGCATGCCATGCCAGCATTCTCAGGGATCACTGTGCTTAATTTTTTCTTTTTCTTTTACAGTAAGTAATTGCTACTGGAGCTTCGTCCTCTTTTTGGTCACACACCCCTCTTGTACTCAGGAGTAGATTGTGCCGTGGCATCAAGAAGCTTCATTATTCTTTTTTTTTTTCATCCCTTATATTGAATCTGTAAACACTGATCTTTTTGTCCTTAAAAAACCAAGAGACTTTGTTTCTATCAATACCTTTCCAGTAGAAATAGGTTCTTAGGCTTCCCTGCTGTATTCCATGATAGGCTCTTTTTCTCTGGAATTGTACGACTCCGGGCATGATAGGTGGGCCTGAGCTCTCCCTCAGCCTCACTCCCCAGACCTGCGGGTCACCAGCGTTAGCCCCGCCAGGCTCCTGCCTTGGCCCCTTGCCTTCCTTTCAGTCATCGTGGAAACACATGACCGTCAACCCTCCACCTCCCCTGGACTTCGATAACTATATTTTTCTTTTTTAAACCTCCTTTAAGTACAGAAATTTAGATTGAGTTTGGAGGAAGAAGAGAGGTAATTCTTCTCCCCACAAAAAGAGAACAAAGCTGACAGCTTCATTGCTTTGAATGATTTCTTCCACCAGATCAAGAGATGAAGACAACACGAGGCAGGACTCAGATAACACGTCTCCCCTGCACACTCACGCTCAGAGATGGGATCCCTCGGCCTCCCATCTCCCCACTGCACAGTCACGCTCAGAGATGGGATCAGAGCTCCAGCCCGGCTCTACTCTGGTCCCTCACCTCCCACCCGGGCAGGGCCCTGCATCTGCCTGGGAGGCCGCCCTATTTGGGGATGGAAGAACATGTCCCTTTCTTTCAATAGGTTCACAGCTCTCATCAAAACGTGTTCCCCCTTTCCTTAATCATCCCCTCTTATTTTTGAAAAATCCACAAACATGTAAGCTGAGGTCTTTATTTTGAGATGTTTAAATGTCAGATTCCTGAAAGAAGTGCAAAGCTAGATAGCAGAAACGCTGTGGCCAGTGGTGTGAGAGCCCAGCTTGTGCCAAGAGGGCGACTTCATTATGCTCAGAAAATAGATGACCTGCGCAAATAGAAAATTCTCAGTGTTTGTCCTTAAACTCTAGAATATCTTCTCTCTCCCTGCTCGGGACAGGATTTATTTCCTTCTTTCCTCTCTGGGAAGTTATGACTTGTATTTCACAGTAATAAAACCTCTTGCAATCAGGTGCAACATACAAGGTCATAAATCCCTCCCGTCACTTCAAGGGCCGTCGTCAGGCTGGGAGCCACTCAGCAGTATTCAGCAGGGTAGTTCGGGGTCATTCCTCCTGGTGGTTCCATTTTTCCTTCTCCCACCCAGCTCCCACCCCCATCTTCCTTTTCCTTCATAAACCATTGCCAGAATTCCATCCCTTTTCTCCCAAAGTAGAGAGGCATTTGGTGTGACAGGCAGGTAAATAGTCTAGCCTTTCCATCCCCGTCTTTGGGTCTTATGTCTTTCATTTTTTCATAGGGCCTAGCACCAGGGTGGTGTCTGCGTTCACAATCATTTTCTCTTTTTGTACAACGAGGTTTTCTGTTTTTTGTTTTTTTTGTTTGTTTTTGCTTAAAGATGGTGCCTGACTCTAGGTTGTGCCCAGATTCCTCTGAAGTTGGAGGAGTCAGTGCTTCAGCCCGTGGCTTACCTTTCCCTGATAGCTGTGGCTTTGGAAGAAGAGTCCAGGACTTTGTTCACATTCTGGCCAGTTCTGTGTTGGCTGGAAACCTAATGCATTTTTAACCTCATCTCTTCTGCTCATGGGAAGGGATTTCATAGGCCCAGTAAGAAGGGGAAGAATGGCTGGAGCTAAAAAAAAAAAGACTATTATATTAAAATTCAGATTTCAAAACTAGGCTTTAGCTTAAGCTATCGTGAATGAACATCTGTGCCTACGTCACTTTGTGTTTTTATATTGTAAGTGTCTTATTTTGGTGGAAATTTTTTTGAATTGTGAAGAAAAATTCTAGGAGCCTGGGAAGGACTCTCTAGCTAACCATGGCTAAAGCAGTATGTGAGAGGGACCTTCCACACTGCTTGACATTTTTCAACGTTCGATGGCCCTTTGAGTTAACCATGTGGGGGGCTCGCTGTTGTCTCCAGAGCTTAAGGATCCCCAACCTGGTTTCTGCTGGTGCTGCCCAGATAAAAGGAGCATTTGGTTTCCGGCCTAGACTCCAGGGTTCTTGTATCCTTGGATACCACTCCCCCGCTCCCTCCTGGCTGTGGATCCAGCGAGTTAGCTACTTGCACGGACACAGGTATGTTTGAGTTCCTTCTAGGGAGGCCTTAGTATCTAGTTATTTGTAACAGGCATTCTGACGTCAGCTTCTGGCCAGCTGTGGACCTGGCCCGAAGGTTGGGTCTCTACCTCCCGGCCAAGGGGAGTGCATGCTGTGTTAACTTTCTAGGGCTGCCACAAACTGGATGGCTTAAAACACAGAATTCATTCTCTCACAGTTCTGAAAGGTGGAACTCCAAAGTCAGCAGGGCTGTGCCCCCCCGAGACTTTGGGTAGAGTCCTGCCTTGCCTCCTCCTGTCCCCTGGTGGTGGTTGTGCTCCTCTGGCTTGTAGCTGCATCACCCCTTACCCTGCCTTGTCATCACATAGCGTTCTATGCATCTCTCCTCCTGTTCTAAGGACACCAGACATACTGGAGTAAGTGCCCATCCTACTATAATACAACATCATTTTAACTTGATTACATCTGCAACCTTTCAAATAAAGTATATTCTAAATGAAGCCCTATAAATAAGGCCACGTTCACAAGTACCAGGGGTGAGGATTTCGACTTAAGCATTTAAGGAGATGCAAATGTGAGGGAGACAACACATGCTTTCCCTACCTAGCTGGGGAAGAAGCAGCCTTCTCTTCTATCTTCCCTCTACCTCTTACTTCCAAGTTTAAAGGGCTATCTTTAGACCCTCCAAACCCTGGCTGGCACACATATTTGGCCTGTCCTCAGCCCTCCTCTGCCCACTACCCAGCACCCTGCTTACACCTGCTGAGCCAGGTAAGGCACTCCCCTGTCTCTCAGGGTTTCTTCAGCTCACCTTTTCTCATCGTTAGAGCCTCAAGGATTTTTGGAACTCTATTCCCATTGTGCACAGCACGGGTCTAAGCAGATAAAGAAATCATTGCTCTCACACTGGCCCTCAGGAGGCCCTGTGCCCTCTTCCCTCTGTGCACACAGAAAACTCCATGGCATGACTCAGTGAGAGACTGAAGCTTCAGAGTCAACCCACATATAAGGTCAAATCCCAGCTCTGCTGTTTGTTTGCTGGATGACCTTGAGCAAATAACTTCCCCGTCTCTGAGCTTCCATCCCCTTGTCTATACAGATGAGTCAGTAACAACACCCGCTCTGCAAAGCTGCTGTTAGAGGCAAGTGTGTGCGGTGTGCTGCCCTCAGCATGGGCCGCAAGTGCGCATGCTGTTGTCATCACTGCCTGCAACGCGTCTCATCCGCACACAGTGCAGCTAGTAACAGTGGCCATCTCTCTGTCTTGGCAGCTACCTTGTGCCAGGCACGGGGTGCTTGCTGACTTACAGATATGATTTCTAATTCTCATAAAAGCCCTGCAATGTAGGTCTTACTATTCCTGTTTTGCTGATGATTGAAACTAAAGCTCAGAAAGAAAATGAACTTGCAATGAACTAAATGAAAAGAAAGAGGAGGTAAAATGCCCAAGGTCATGTAGCTACTAAGTGTTCGAGTCAGGATTTGAACCCAGGAACATGAACTTTGCACTATGTATAAAGCTGCCTCTAGTTTTTTCTCGTTAATGGTTAATGCACTGCCTTGACATGTCTTCTCAGTCTTTCTCCCAATCTCATTCTCACTCTTTCTCCTTTTCTGTTCTTCTAAGTGACTTTTTCTCCCTCATTTTTAACTGTGCATTTCTTCGAAGCCAGCTTTTCCCTAATTTGTCAGAAAAGCATGATGCTTGTCACAGAATAGCATGCTTTGTTTTTCAGAACACTGAGAAATACTAATAAAACTAATAATGAATTCTATCATATAAACCTTAGAAATAATCTGGCAGCAAAAAACTTGGCAGTTTTCTACGTGTAATGTAGAATCGTACCCTTAAAGTGTGTGTACATGGTTCAGGCGCACACACCCATGAACAGCGAGGAACAAAGCAGGCCCAGTTGCTGCCCACTACTCAACTGTGTATTTCCTCATCTGCTAGGACTTGCTGTAGGCACCAAATATGTAAGAAAAAAAATGTATGAGAGAAAAACTTGAGGTTTAGAAAATTCGATACATGAATTGCGGCACCTTGGTCCATTTTGTGGGGGGAGAGTGGGAGAATTGCCAGGATATACAAGTAATATTTAACTCCAGTGTCATCTCTGATGGGGGCAGAGTGTGCTGACGGCAGAGAGGCAGAAACAACCAGCTCTGAATGACCCTGTCCCTCTGGGTTACCTGGTGGCACACACACACTTTTTAAATCTTGTATCCCTGATTTTCCGGAATTCCAACTGTAGTGGGAACATATATTGGACAAGACACAGATGTCTTGTGATTTATTTTCACCTTGTGGTGATTAAAACTGTTCTCAATTTAGCCATTGCTGCTCCCATCATTGCGGAGTGAGAAGAGGGGCCTCATAGAACACAGAAACACGTGTCTGTTTGATTTTTGCACCAGCCCTTCCTGCTGCCTTCAGAGTAAATCATGGCTTTACACCTGCTCCTTCACCTATGTGCTCCTTGGTGGCTTCCTCGTGGCTCCACAACCAGGCTTATTTCAGATTTCTTACGTGAAGCTGTCTCTTTCTTTTCTTTTTCTTTTTTTGCACTGAAGTTTCACAGTTGTCATCAGATACATTCTGTATTTCTTCAGGGACACCCTAAGGTGGAAAGCAGACTGGAGCCCCTCCCTGGGGCAGCTGGGTAATATTGATCTTAAATTTGATCTGTCAGCACATCGCGGAGCAGGTAAACACCATGCTCCATCTAGCGCGGAACAAACAGAGCCTCGGCCCCATCATCATTTGCTTCCTTTGGTGGACACATTTATTGGCCTTCCATGTTGTTACAGCAAAACAAAAGTGGGAAACGTAATGTGCTGTATAATGTTTATTGATTTTTCCCTGAGTTAAAAGCAAAGTTTTGGATATAGCCTTGGAAACAGCTAGGGCTTTGGCCTGGAGGGTTCCATGCACTTCCTGGAATCATTACCCAAAACTTAGCTCGGACTGAGGACAGCTGGCACAATGGCAGTTTTGACTGTTAGTTGCTAGAAGAACCTGAAGGCAGAGGTTTGGGTTTCTGTACATGTTGGAGTGGAATGGTGAAACAGTCCCTGTCCTCCTGGCTCTTCTCAGAGCAGCACAGAGGATACACTGGGCTCTTGTGAGATGATGCCCTTGCACTTGATCTGCAGGATCACTGGCTTTCCTGCCGCTTCCCTTTGCTCTTTAAGGCTAGCTGAGATTGAACTTCTGGTATTAAGAGTCAGCTTTCCTATTCATCACTGCTGGACCCAGCTACAATGTTTCCTCCTGGTAGGGGCAGCATTTCCCAAACTATACTGTGAAGGTGAATCACTTGGGAATCTTGCTGAGATAAAGGTTCTGATTCAGGAGGTCTGGTGTGCTGCTAGAGAGTGCCAATTTCTAGCAAGCACCTAGCTGCTCCCCAAACTGATGGTCTATGGATGTAGTTGGAATAGCAAGGGTCTGGTGGAAGGTAAAGACCCACACCAGATACCTACTTTGCATACCATCTCCTCTGTATGTTGTGGGCCATCCGTCTTCAGTGGGGGGTGTGTGTGTGAAGGAAGTTTCCTCTTTCTCCTTCACTCCATTGCAAGGGTGTGAGGCAGCACGTCCCAGCTCTACCATTAGAATCACCTGGGGGCATTTATAACCTGTGCAAGCCCACAGTCCAACCCAGACTGATTAGGCAAAGTCCCCCAGATGATTCTAATGTACAGCCAGGTACGTGGAACCACTGACTTAAGTCATAAGGACACTCTTCAATGCAGCATTAATGAGGCAGCGAGAGGTAACAGCAGCGATCATCTGGAGAGAGCATGTTTTGCTGCTTCCCAAAGCCGATCCATGTCTGTTATTCCTTCCTTATACCAACTGTATGGTAGACCACTGCTCTAAGGTTCCCCAGAAGGGATCATGGCTCAAACAAAATCACAGTTTATTTTCATGTAGGATATTGAGAAAATGTCAGTAAGCCAGCCGGTGCCTCTTCTCCACCAGTCATTCACAGGCCAGTGGAGGCTGTGCTGCCTTCCTGTTGGGGCTCCTAAGGTCCTCGTGGGGGGTTATCTCTGTTCTAGCCAGCTGGAAGCTTGGCAGGGCTTCGTGGATCAGACCTGAAGTAGTATATACCATACCTACTCACATTCCATTGATCTGCACTTAGACAGGGGACACTGGGCAATGTGGGCCACCTGGGTGCTGGGAAGACGTGAGAATGGGCAGTGTGGTGAGCAGCCAGCAGCCACCGCCACCAGCCCTGAGGGACAGGTGTGAATGCACGGACCACAGGGCAGGTCTTCCCTACATGGAGATACCCAGGGGGCTGCATGAACCTTTGGAAGAAATAACAAAAATACTCAGCCAGAGTAGCTGGGCTTAGTGACTGAGGATTAAAAAACAAAATTAGATGCTGTAGGTTAGAAGGTTATACATTCTTCTCTCTCCCCCCACCAATAATGTGTGGATATTCACAAGGTACATAGACTAGTTTTAAGCCTCATTTTTTTCTTTTGCGTACAGTGAACTCTATATATATGGGTGAAGGACTGTGATGAGTGAAGGCTAATTCCCACCTCTAAGCAGTGGCCTCATCTCACACTTCATTCACAAAATAGGAGGTTTCAGAGAGCAACCCGCTCACCTCTCCCCAACCCTGGCCACGGACCTGCGGGTGCCTGTGTCCAGCTCCGGCTCTTCCCTCCAGGACAGCCCCTCCTCTGGTGGGTGTGGTCACATCTCCCTTTACTGTTCAGACTGCCCTCCTTCCACCCCCACCTGCATCCCTGGCCTTGTCCCCTGCATGGGATCTTTCCTGCCAATGCCTAAACAAGGTCAAGTGCTCCTGTGGGGGAGAGGGACCTCTCTTGGACCTCCAGCCACCCCCTTTGTTGCTTCTCTGCTGTTCCCACTCACCCCTCATCTCATTGCAGAATGCCTCCCCTCTACCCTCTTCTCAGGGTCACCAGTGACTCCCATGTGGCCAAATCTAGTGGCCACTCTTCTGTTGCCATCTTTCTCGGCTTGCCAGGAACCATCCCTCACCCTCAAACCTGCTTCCCTTCTGGGTTGTGTTAGACACCCCACCTGCTGTCTCAGCCTGTGGATGGGGGCCCTCCCCCTGTGCTTTCCGCACTCCGCCCATCCTGGCCCATGGCTATGGATGTTATCTGTGTGCTTGTGAATCCAGAGCTCTCTGTTTACCCCAGACCCTTTTTGGTTGACACTGGGTGACTTTCTCACTGGCAGCTCAAACCCAATTAATGCAAAGCCAAACTTAGTACCTCAGTAGCTTCCTTCTTACAAAATAAACAAAACAACAACCTCATGTGGTAAATGGCACCACCATCGGCCGGGTCAGAAGCCTGGGAGTCATCCTTGATCCTTCGCCTGTCCAGCACATCCCATCTATCAAATCCTAGTGTGGAAACAGAGGCAGAACATTCAAATCTCCCATCACTCTCCTTCCCTCTATGTCTCCTTGCCGCCACGGTCTTGGTCCTGGTCCAGGCTGCTACCATCTCTCCAGGCAAGGCAACCACCTCCTGGCAGCACTGCCATGTCTGTCCTTGCTCTCCAAAGTCCGGGGCTGGCTCTTACAAATATGCCAATGATGGCTCTTCACAGTCTCCCTTCACACTTAGAATAAAAATCCTATCTAGTAGCCACTCTTAGGAGGTGGGGGTGTGTATAGTTCCTGGGCCCTAAGACTTCTTGCTGTGGGGCCCAGGCACTATACACCGCCTGCCCTTCCTCCTGCTGTGGAGCCCTTCCCTCTCCTGTGCAGGTGGTCTCCACCAGGCCTCACCTCGGGGCGTGTCCCCTCCCCTCTGCCGGGCGCGTTCTCCTCCGACACTTCCCTACACCGAGTCCTTCTGCGTCTTTATGTGCTGTGGGTTCATGTACACATTTGTGATCACGTCAGGGCTTCTTCCTTTCTCTGTGGTGAAAGGGCCAGTGGTTTAGCTGCTGTTTTCAGTATGTTATGGACCAATCATAAGTACAATAAAAATAGAATTTAGATATAGTGAAAAGACAGAGACATAGTAAAAGTCCAATTTTTAACTATTAGCGTCAACTATAGTCAAATTGCATTATTTTGAATGCAATTTAGAGATTTCAGGTATCTAAACATGAAAATAGAAATTGAAAAAAAGAGAAAGTAGAAATTGAAAATGCTGCAACAAAGTCAAATCAATTTCGCTATTTATTTTTTTGTGGACTTAGCTGGAGCAC
The DNA here is from genome assembly GCA_963574655.1 of Perodicticus potto. Taxonomy (NCBI): domain Eukaryota; kingdom Metazoa; phylum Chordata; class Mammalia; order Primates; family Lorisidae; genus Perodicticus; species Perodicticus potto. The sequence continues at coordinate 1,497 of CAUYRH010105926.1, read as the reverse complement.
CAGTACTGGCCTGTGGACCCCACTGTGCATAGAGCTGCTCTGGAGTTAAGTTTGTAAGGTAGGCTCAGGGGACTCCCCTGGACAGCTCGTCTAACGTGGATTCTTGTGCACACACTCCCAGTACTGTGAGTCTCTCTCCTCTGCCTTCCGTTGGTCTCCACCACATCATAGAGAATTTGTGATGAGATGTAACACAAGCAATTCCTTATTTTGAAGTCAGTCATTGCTTACTGATAAGTAATTGCTCCCAGCTCACACACTACCCATGTTCCCTGTTGAAGTCACTTCAGGCACCTGCCAAGTTTGTGGGCAGGGAGCAGCTTGCTGCCACCCTCTCTCAGGAAACAATACCAGAACCACCCTGAGACTCAAGCATATTTTAACTGCACCTTCCTCTTGGCAGAATCCAACCTGTAGCATCAGGTGGAGCTGGAGACTCTGGTGGGAGTCCCTGCATTAATCACATGGAGGGGCCAAGCCTTTGAGAATGTCCCTGTGATCTACCCTTTCCTGATGGAGGCTGTTGCACCCACAGCCCCTCTCTCTTCCCATTCATTTTCCTTTCTTTTGCTCCTCACCTGCTCTGGCCTCTTTATCCCCTTGCTCCCTTTAAGTCCCACCTTTCACCTTTCCTAAGCCCAGACCTTTTTCTCAGCCACTTCGTAGAGAAACTGAAGTTTCTCTAGGGCAGGGAGCACATGACAGCTGTTCTCTCTGTCCCATGTCTAGTGCAGAGGAAGCAAGGTGGCCTGGCCTTTAGTTTAGGTGTTCTATTTTGTTTTCTTTTGTTTCAGAGACAGAGCCTCACTCTGTTGCCTGGGCTAGAGTGCAGTGGCATCATCACAGCTCACTGCAACCTTCAACTCCTGGGCTCAAGTGATCCTCCCAGGCCAGCTTCCTGAGTAGCTGGAACTACAGGCACCTACCACCACACCTGGCTAATTATTCTGTTTTGCTAGAGACAGGACTTCACTATATTGCCCAGACTGGTCCCAAACTCCTGGCCTCAAATGATCCTCCCACCTCAGCCTCCAAAAGTGCCGGGATTATACCTTCCTGCAGCTAGTCACCTAATCCCCTGTCAGACAAGAATATATATATATATATTTTTTTTATTAGATCATAACTGTGTACATTATTACATTTATGGGGTACAGTGGGCTGATTTTATATACCATTTGGAATGTTTACATCAAACTGGTTAACATAGTGTTCACCTCACTTATTTAATTGTTGTTTAGACATTTATACTCTACTATTAATATATTTGACATGTACCCTTGTAATATGCACAGACAAGAATATATTTTGGATCTTACTGTGCATGAAAGAATATCTGTCTCCTTTTGGTACAGGTATCTTTTTTTTTTATTTTTTAATAATTTTATTAAATCATAATTGTGTACATTGGTGCAATCATAGGGCAGAATGTGCTTCATATACAATCAGAAACATTTTGATCGTACTGTGAGAGATAGCCCTCATAGCATTTTCTTA